>CAXITT010000349.1:360537-411644 GCA_964033795.1 Lymnaea stagnalis | reverse complement strand
TTTTTGGAAGATTTTTCCCCCCCCCCCCCAAAAAAAACCCCCAAAAAATCTTCAAAAAATGGAGCCCCCCCAGGGAAAACCCACAAATCCGGGACCCCCCCCCCCCAACTTCTTTTTTTTCCTGACATGGCGGTCATGTGACATGCATGACATCATTTATAGGTGACCCTATATTAAGCCCTACCTGAGGCCTAATCCTTTTTTTTTTTCAATTCTGCCCTCTTGTAATGTGTTAAATTTTTAAAAATTACTAACCAAGCCATATGTAGTTATGAAAAGACCCAAACTTAAACTCAGAATTATGAATAACTGCATTTCAATTTCATGTCACATTTTATTTTTTGTAGCATTGCAAAAAATGTTGTGATGACCAGCACTAAAACATATTGCTCAATTTTTATTTCATTTTTAATAATTTTACCTTTAAATATTTTTCATTTATTTGTGTGCCTTAATTTTCCACATTGGAACTTCATTCAAACTACACAAAGTACCCAGGCCTGCACCTAGGAAATTCTGGGCCTCAGGGAGCTGACAGATTTCGGGCCCCTTTCATGTTTCAAACATGTGCGTATATTTTAAAACTCGTAAAAGGGCTGACCCTATCTAGCTCAGGCCCCTGACAAGTGCCATGGTTTCCGCCCCCCCCCCCCTTTCCCGGTGCAGGCATGAGCTACTTATAAACATTGACTTGGTTTTCAATTATGAATCACCTGAATCTAAAAATAATTGATTAGAAAAAACATAAATGTATTTTACATTATCAAGCTGTATCAAAAAATTATGCAAGTTAAACTATATAACCTCAGCAGTTTAAAATATTTTATTTAATGACTGCTGGTATCATCTGAAAACTTTACAAAACAACAGCAATAGAGTTAACTGAATAAATTCCATTGTTTAAACATCCACTATTTATTTCATTGGACTGTTTGATGCACAGTTGGCCATTGTTATTTTTATTTCTGAAAGGATTAAGTGGTTTAATTCAGTTTCAATTTATAGAATAAAAAACCTTTTAGAGTTATTTTTAACTAGCATTAAAATATCATGAGAAATAAATCTTTAAATGCACCAATGATTCACTGAGTATAGTTTATTTGTACATGCAGCTAATCAAGACTGTCAGATGGCTTTGAAAGATGTGGAACTGGTTTAATTTTGCTCAAGATGCGAATGTTGGTCATCTCCTGAATATGTTTTCTATATTCACTTGTCCTGTCCTCCAGTCGAGATTGAGATCGCATTAGCATGTCTGTAGCTAAATCATGTATGTTTTCTGGGAAAATAAAAATGAACAATTTTCAAATTTATTCATTCAAAATAATTCCTGTTGTATGTCAGTCTAGAATTAAGGCTTTAGGAGACAACGAATAGAACAGCTTTGCAAATTTAGAATATAAATCCCTTCTATTATTATTCTTTACCTTTAGTGTAATTATTTATGCATTTCTTTACACACATATTTTGTAAGGCTAATGTTCTATTTAGTATCCAATTATGGAAGATAGAATTATTTTCAAAATTAATTCTCAAATTTTAGTGTAAAACAACTTACTCTGAATTTTTGGAAGTTGCTTATATCCAATGTTCTGCTGAATATCTAAAGACCTAGCCTCATTAACATTTTTGCTGAGATGTGAAATGGTAGGGTCTTCATAGTTCTGCTCATCATTTTCACTGTTTTCATTGTCTTCTTCATCACTTTCCTCATCCATACAACTTTCCAATCGTCCTGCTTGGTTCATTTCCTCTCTAGAGATCTCTATACCATCAAGATGCTTCAGTGTTGGTAACCATTGGATAAGACTAAACCTATATGGGAATTTAAAATTGTATCATTCAGTATTATTGTGTTATAAAGGAAATCACTAAAGTAAGTATATTCTTGAAGTTTTAAAAGTGATATAAAAAAAAATTAAAACATGAAAGAAAGGTACTTTCTATTTGTGTTACAACTCAATTATTTTGTGAGCAAATCCCTGTATATTGGCTAAATTTAAAATTCTTTTAAACTTGTCTTTAATAAAAATGTGAATGAATATTTTGGGTTTGCTCCAGTCAAGGTGATATAGTCAGCAGGGGTACTGCTGGGTACAGTGCGCTCATACTGTATCCAGCGGGAGGACCACCAACAGAAGAGCTCTCGGGGCCCTGTGGGACTGCAGCATCAAATTTCGATGTGGAGCTCATGGCTATACACAGGGCCTTGGAGAGAATTCACGACACATTGAAGGGGACGGAACATGCGGGGCTCGATGTAGTTGTCTACTCAGACTCAAGATCTGCTCTCGAGATCTTGGGAAAGAGACAGGGTACCACACACTTGGTCGACGTCATCACCAATGACGTGTGCAAAATTGGTGAACTAGGGGGCAAGGTAACAATACAGTGGATACCTGGCCACATCAACATCAGTGGCAATGAGAGAGCGGACACTCTGGCGAAAACTGGGGCTGCCCAGCCTCAGCCAGAAGTACCAAGGACTTATTTGGGAATTAAAAACTGGCTGGCGGACCACTTCAGGAAAAAGTGGTACAGGCAATGGGCAGACAACACGACCGCCAGAGGGGTCTATTCAAACTTGCCCACTCCTAGCAAACAAGACCCATGGTGGGGGTTAGGCCGCAACAAATAGCAGAGCTTAGTGACGCAGATGCGCACCGAGCACTGTCCCTTGCGCACATATTTCTGGCGGCTGGATAACAACAGGGATTCTACCTGCCAGGCACTGCAGCCTGGCCCCGGAGACTCTAGAGCACCTGTTGACCGAATGTCCCTCACTAGATCTCCCGGGGGAAGCCAGTGCTGTTGGAAGACCCTTTGTGAGGTAAATGTTGTATGGCTCAGCTCAACAGATGGAGTTGATAGCCAATTTACTAGCCGGGGTCATAAGAGAGTAATCTCAGACCCTCACCAGAATATGTGTGTTAGTTAGTCAGCATGGGTCAGACCATTTAGTTCAATAAGGATGTGTTTGTAGCTATATTCAGTAATTTTTTACCCTGTTAAAATGTGATAATTGGTCTGACCCATGCCTTTATAAACTAGTGCAAAGTGGGGACGGTAGTAGTAGAGAGAGAGGGCCTGTCACTGTCTGTGTGCTCAAATGATCATGTGTAGAAATTAGAAAATGTACTCATCTATTTACTTATGTTAATAGTTATTTTAAATAAGTGATTATTCATTTGTTCTCTCATTCATTTATTCTTGAATTACTTCATATACTATTTCCCTTGTTAACTAAGAATAAGAAGTTTGAACTGCAATCAAGCTTTTAAGTAGCTTAATGAGACACAAACAATTTTGTGCATATAAAAAAAGTTTATTTCAGCTTTAATTATCATAAAACAATTTTTACTTATTTAGACGTTTCATCTAATGCCTAATTCAGTACAACACAATATCATTTATGTGAATTAAATGTTACATAGTGTTATTTTCTGCCATGAAATTTCAATTTCTCTGTAAGTGTGAGACTAGCTTATCTTTGTAATATATTATCATTATTATTTCATTTTAGGCTGTGACTATTCGAACCCCGGTATCAGAAGTGAGAGGTTGGGATTAAAAAACTATTTAAAATTTTATTGTTGGGTTTGTAAGACAAAATGAGGTATCAAATGAAAGATAATTGAATGGACACTATGTTTGTAAACGTAATTATTCAGTTTAATTAAAATAAACTACCACAAATGACATCAGAATAGCTTGAGTCTAATGGTACCCGTGTGCGAATGGCGGCGCTGCATGTCTGGGTCCATTTTGACTCAGTGATCATGATTAAAATAATAATAATAAATATGGCCCAATCTTTGGTTAAAAATGTGGGAAGCACTGCCCCTAGACAAGTGAGTTCCAAATTATATTAAATCTTGTGGCAATTCTTAAAGTTGAATTTATATTATTAATAATTAACCTGTGTGAGGGACACTCAGTACATGGATTTCCAGAGAAGCTCACTATTACAAGTGACTTGGGCATTTTTTCTGTAAGATAATATAAAATCACATTATTTCCATATATATTACATACACATTAAGAGTAAGAGGGATGGGGACAGGGGTGCCACTTTTCCGGGTCATCCCGGAATTCCGGATTCGTGAGGCTAAATATTTTTCAGTTCCGGATTCGCGAGTTTTTATATTCTCTCTTTCCGGGTTCGCCAGTTCAATTTATTCAAATACGGATTCTGTCTGGGTTCTTTTTTTTAAGAAACAACATGCAACAGAATTCGCGAAAAACCAGGAAAATTCCTTGAAACTGGACGTTAATCGCCGATCTCGTCTATTTTTAGCCTTTCTGTTGCCAGAGAGCTAGTGGTTTCCCCTTGCGCATGCGCTTTACACTACGCGTTTCGAGTACCGTACTACTTCGATAGACCAGAAATATTTATTTTCTGTTCACGTCGCCGATCAAGAGATATTTGAAGTGTTTGGGTAAGCAAAGTGTAAAATTTAGTAAATATCTTTTTAATTTAGTTTTTGGCTACCTAGTTTTTAATTGTTGGGTAACCATTATCATAAAAAGAAAATTAATCGTCCGAGCGTTGTCTAACAAGACTAAGCTTAGCGTACTTTGTTATGTAGCTTTACTGTATACAGGCGACTTGTATTTTTTTTATTAGAAGAGCTAGGCGGCGTTTAACTTTTGTTTAAATACTTCTTAAGTTCACTTGACATTTAATTACGGAGTAAGCCTTCTAATTTTAAATAGGCGAATATGATTATGTTATTTTTATCCGTTCTGTAGTGAGCCTGACATAACTATTTAGTTAGTTTTTATTTATTAGTTATGCACTCCCGTGTTCTGACTCTGGGTATACTTTACAGTAATTTGTAATTCTACTACTACTACTACTATTACTAGTAAAATTACTAGTATTCATAATGCTCTGTATTACCGTAGCACTGCTACTAGCAGTAGTGCCGTAGTTAAATACTGGTATAATATAGTCGATATTAAATGTATGCCTTACTATAAACTATAAATCTAATATGATAATATATTTTATTTTGTTTCAATATTCAGGATCTAAGCTCAATAAAAATATGTAATGCCCAACAGTTAACAGTTCCTTTAACTTTAAAGAACTGATAGGCATTACAGTACCAGTACAGCAATAGGCAATCATGATTGAATAAGTCATCAATGAATACTATGCTGGAAATATTGATATCAAGTATTCAAGGGGAAAATGTCTGAGTCAATCATCTGATGATACCAGCTTTATCACCCATCTTAGGTGTCCACTTTTGTAACTTCTCAATTTATGAAATTTATGTGTCAAACTATGAAACTCTCACACTTGGGAGATAGTATAGACACTAAAGTGTGTTGATTCAAACTATCCATTTTCATCATAAAGAAGACAACATTAACTCCATATATGAAAAGATACTTTCCACTTGTGGTAGCTATACTTTTGTTCTAAAATGCCCAGATAACTCATTGCAAAAGTTGACTTTTCAAGTCTAAGTAAATTGAAAAATTGCTATTGCTGTAAATTTAATAAATACTAATAAATGTTTACATGTATACACCTTAATTGCTTAATTTTGTTCATTTGTGATGTATCTCAATGTTTTATTTGATAATTTCATGCTTGTTTTTATATTAATCAACAAAATGCCGCATTGCGATAATCAGGAATTTTGAGTTTCATTAAGTTTCAGGGATTGAAAAATTTGTAAATGAAGTTTCAGGTTTCAAGAAATTTTTAGAAAGGGATTTCAGGGTTCACAGCTTTCAGTGAGTGGCACCCCTGGATGGGGATTTCTGAAGATTTTGCATACAGGTACATGTGACACAAGTTAATATAATCATTGAAATATTCTGCAATAATAATTATTCTCAAATTCTAACAGCAATAAATAACCTCACTACAACTTTAATTCCATTGTGCATGACATAATTTGAGACTTAATTATTTTGTTGGACTGAACAAAATGTTTTATTTTCTACATCAAACAAAGAGTGGAGAAAACCTGTGACATAAGTTTTAACACAGCTTAGGGTTACTTTATTTAATTACTGTGTAAATCATAATTTTATTCAAATAAATTCAAACAGGCAGGGACCCTTGGAAAAAAAAAAGGGGGGGGGGATTTTTATTTTAACATAAATGAGGAGTAGGCGTCCAATAATGTATGGGTGAACTGCAACAGAGGAGGAAGGGGAATGAACATTTGACTTTTATGCATACATAAGATATGGATTAAAAAAAAAAGGGGGGGGGGGGATTTTTATTTTAACATAAATGAGGAGTAGGCGTCCAATAATGTATGGGTGAACTGCAACAGAGGAGGAAGGGGAATGAACATTTGACTTTTATGCATACATAAGATATGGATGACTGTACAGAAAAAAATTATTACATAAATTGTTACAATAATCTTTTATACTTTTTGTTGATTAAACAAAGAAAAGCTTAAATGTTACCTGCATGTGTTTCCTCTATCCTGTTCTTTGAAATATCAAAAAACACTAGCTTGGTTAAATATGCTATTCCATCTATATCACTGATTTGATTGTCTGACAATATTAAAATCTGAAAGATGTGTAAAAAGATGTTTTAGACAGTAAGTTAGTAATTAAACTTACATAATGTACAAAAAAACTTGAATACTTATAAGCAGAGAGTATCATTACTACTCATTATGATTCAGTTTCATAACAGTAGAGTCTAATGTCTAATAATGATAAATTTTGAACTAAATTTTAAGGCTATCACATTTGTGTTTAGTTGTCTTTTATTACTTGGCTATCACCAGTTTGTGTTTAGTAGTAGCTTATTTTTTGGCTATCACCACTTTTGTGTTAAGTTGTAACTTGTTACCAAAGAGGGAAAGTTGTTAAAAGTCCTGTTTGTGAAGGTTATGTTAACTACATCCAACTGCTCATATGGTACAAACTTTAAAAAATACCTGTAAATGAGGTAGACATTCCAAATTCTCTATTTTTGTTATTTTGTTGCAATGCAGGTAAAGATGAGTTACTTCTGTACTGAGCAACTCAAGATTGTCAATGTCACTTATGTTTTCACGATCAAGACGAACTCGTCTTATCTTATTTAGAGCTTTGAGGCTAAACAAATTTGTCAAGAAAGAATAATTGCTACATATAAGTACTTAGTACCGTAAAAAAATATTTTAACTTTTGCAATAAGTAATGTCTAAAATCCTAAAAGACTCTGAATGACACTTTTTATTATTCAATCAAGTAGCATTGGCTTTCTGTGAAAAATTGAATATTCAGTGTACCTATGCAACATTTTTGTTTTTAAAACATTAATTTTAAGGCTTATCAAAAACCATTAGCCTTAAAGTAATTCTTTGAATTTGAAAGCAAAAATAGATTAGTTAAAACTATTCTGGAAACTTCTAAAAATTATACATCATAACTTAAATGTTTCATGATACAATGCATTTTTAAATTTATTTTTGAATTATTGGTTATATTTAATGCATCATTTTTGTATTTATAATTTTAATTAAACATTATTTGTAACTGAGTTTGAAGTTTAACTGACACACTCAACATCCAACTTATTAGGTTAAAAAAAGTGAAAACTGCATAGTACCAAAATAGCACAGAACTTTTATAGTGTCAAGGGACTTTATTATTTTAGTATCAATATGTTGTCATTATTCTATTAGAGTTTTTTAAAACTTAAACTAAGTTAAATAATAAGATATATTTTACAGAAACTTACATCTCATCATGTGACCAATCACTTGCCTCAGTAGGCAAGTGTCTTTTAACAATATGTTGAAGGTTCAAACGAACTGGTTTTTCAACTGAAAAAAAAATAGCTTTTTTTAAAAAATCTATTCAGTGGAACCTTGGATAATGAGCTTAATCTATTCCGAGACTCCTTTCTTAAATCAAAATGATAGCTAACCGAAATAATTTTTCCCATTTAAATCAATGTAAATTCAATTAATCTGTTCATTCCTTAAAAAATATAGTATTTTAACATTTTTTAACGTGTTTGTTCTGTTATGATTTTTTTTTTTAAAAACTTAACTAGCAGCCTCTCCATGACTATCAATACTGAATTCCACTTCTTCAGTGAAATTTATATAACCCCGCTCTACTAGCTTTTAGGCCTTCAGCTCTAGCACTTGGCTAAAAAATTACTGTGTAATTGGATAAACTTTCACTAATTCTAATTTACCGACATTTGGACCATTATTTATACCATATTTGATTTTTAAATTTTCATTGCTCAATTGCTTTTTATTCAATTTTTTAATTTATAAACTATTTATTATTGCTGAGCAAATCAGTGATTAAGAGAAATGGAAGACAGGTATTCAAGATGCTCTGACCACTGGTCTGGAATGATAAAGTAACAGGATGACATGAAAGATGAGCGTCAAAGGTGCAGTGACATTGACAGTTATGACAGATTACATTTCTTTAAAAGTAGAAATCGGTTCTGGGAATTAGGATTACATGAAGTGGGAAAGAACTAATAATAGTTATGGTACAGTAACCAGGTAAATATTCTAGAGCAAAGTTTATGAAAAAGATGCAGCAATTTGATATCTGTGGGAAAGGAATCTTTTAGAGTTTGTACACAAAAAGGTTACAACCTACACAAAGTGGTGGACAGAATGAATTTATTTACATTACTACTAATACCACACAGGGCCTATTGATTTTAAATATTTATGAGAAGAACAATTAAATTTATATGCTGAAAACTGCACTGTCAAATTAGGGAAGGGGTGAGATGGGGACATAGCTTTATGACATAAAATGTGATGGAAAGGGGTTGCGTTTTGGGATGGGGGTAAAAATGCAGCCAAAATATTGTGACATCATAATTTAATAAACAAATCATAAAGTTTATATGTTCGGTTACTGATGATGATTGAGTGAGAGGAATGAAGGGGACATAATAGAGCATGATTCTTTAAAATTTGTAATATAACATATCCACACAGTGCATAGAGTTGAAAAACACATCTATCCACATGACTCTCCCCCACACTTTTTTCCCTCCTCTAACACAATAATTTTGTGAAATTTGACTATTGATTTCACTTCCATAATTTAAAAAATGGAATTGGCATTACTACATCTAGCATACATAATTATGTTTATTTACAAATAAATTGCTATTAAAGTCAACGTCTGAGACCATTTTTAACAAAACTGCCATTGTTCAGTGTAAATAAAATCAAAATTTAATGTAAACTGGAGTTTAAACAAGCTATTTTCATTTCAAATTTATGATCTATATAGTTATAAATGAAGTAAACATGCTAGATTGCTTGCACAGTGAAGGGGAGAATAAGCATGAATGAACTTTTCTTGTTGCTATGTTGCTATGGACACTGTTTTGCGACATGTCTATAAAAAGGTTAAAATAGGTTGATGTCACTAGGCATCGTGTTGATATAAATAATTAAAAAGCCCATCTTATTCTAATGCCTACCTTAACTCAGGTCAATTAGGTAATAAATGGATTAAAATAAGATGTGGCACATAGTTTTTTATTTTTTCATGAATTATTATTTACTATTATTTGACGTGGGTACTCTTTAAAAAAAAAACCTTGGCTAAATTCTATAAAACCTTTATTATTCAGAACAAGTTCAAAGCAATATGGTAAGAAAAAAGCGAGGCAGTGGCAGAGTTAAGGTTTCTCCACCCTATTTTATTTTACAGTTTACAGATTAACACTGAAAGTTAAGAAGACGAACCAAACAGGTAGAATGAGTAGTCATTAATTAATTATCAAAAGATGAATAAGACAATTAAATTAATAATTAAAACGGAATTATACTTATATTAAATTTTTAAAATTATATTATTATTATATTATAAAAAAATTATAATAATAATATACTTATGGCTGCGGCTATTTGGACCCGGTATTAGAAGTGAGAGGTTGGGTTTATTAAAAAAATATTTTTAAAATTATTGTATGGTTTGTACGTCGGAATTTGGTATCAAATGAAAGAATAATTGAATGGACTATATGTTTATAAACTTAATTCTTCAGTATCACTAAAATAAACTACCACAAGTGACATCCGATAGCATTTAGTCTAAAGGGAAATAAGGGGAGAGACTGCAATCAGATTATCACAATATAAAATGAAATTTTTGTTGCTGGCTACGGATACTACTACTTCTAAGCTAAGACTTAGCTTAGAAGTAGTAGTATCCGTGCTAAGTGCTATTTCTTATTTTTATTTTTATACCGTTTTTTTCTGTTGTTTTGTTCGCTGATGAAGGCTTTCTACCGACATGTTCGTTGTTTTGTTGCATTCATTTTTTCAGGTTTAACCCTACTCTGTAACTGTTTTAAGTTTAAGTTTTACTCATTTTATAGTCTAAAGGGACCCGGGTCCGAACCGAATAGCGACGATACCAAATTTTATCTTACAAAACCAACAATAATATTTTAAACATTTTTCAATCCCAACCTCTCACTACTGGTAGCAGGTTCCGAATCCGCCACTTCGTATACTTATACTACCGCCTGTAGACTGTAGTATAAAAAAATAAATCATCCGCAACATTCAATTAACTTGATATAACTTTGCATGATCAAACCAGTTACGCAATCATAACATCCAGATTTTACATAAAATATGCAATGATACTCACCTTTTTCTTCAAATGGACTATCAAATGAACCACTGCGAGCATCGTTTTCTTGGATTTTGTGACCGCTTTGGTTATCCGCCATTTTGACGCTTCTCTTTGAAACCAAGGAGAATTTTAAAAAAAAACAACTAATTTCCAAAGGCACAAAAGATCTTAAAATTATTTTGGTAATTTTATGTCAGTTTAATTGATTCATGTCAAAGTTTTTTGTAACTTATTTTGAGTTAAATTTTATAAAATTAACTTCAGCCAACTATATTTTTAATATAATATTCCTTTTTTAATTTTGTCTTTTGTTTTGTGCTGCTACAAAGTTCGCGACCTATAACAACAATCTAGTTCAAAGTTCAAAGGTTACCTCAAATTAAAGTGTCATGTTATGAATTCGTGTTTCCTTTTTGTTACGGTTTTTTTTTTCTTTTAAACAGTGCAGCACAATAACTTAAAGATAACTGCATGCATTTTTTATTACGGCAGTCTCTGCTATCTCTTTCAAAACGGAGGTTGCAAAGCCGGCTGACCGACCAACATACTAGAAGATTATACAAAGCAATGCGCCTCGTTCAATTTGAAGCTGTAGCGAGTGGAAGGCGAGGACTCGGAGTTGAATTAGAAGATGGCAATGCCAATATTGTTGATCTCACTGAGTCTGTGCCAGAGTTACCAAATAACATGAACGATTTTATTGCAGGTGGAGAAGCCAACTTGGAAGCTGCTAAAAGGTTTTTTATTTCATTTCTTTATTTTAACAAAAATACAATTCTTTATTCACGGCACCACTCAGACTGAATTCCTATCACTGATATCACTATCACTCGGCAAAGACAGTCTACTCAACCTGCTAACACTGAATATGAATGGACACGAGGGGCACTCGGGATAGTTATTGAAATTGAGACCAAAGCCCAATTTCAATACATTGCCCAGTAGAATTGCGTCGAGTCATTCACATGCCATGCCATTGCAATTTCGTGACTGCAATGGTCACATTTTCTATACTAATACTAATACTATGATGACCAGCGTTTCCCAAACTTTTAAGTTTCACCCACCGGTGGACAAGTTTCGAAACGGCACCAGGGACCGGTGCCAGATTTATTTTACATTTTCTAATTACATTTTCTTTCTATTTAAACATCAATATTCATGCTCTCTGGACCGGTAACGTAAGGCTCGCTGACTGGTGCCGGTCCAAGGACCACCGTTTGGGAAACGCTGCTATGACATTAAATTATTGTATATTTTTTTTAAAAATTCAAATTTTGACAGTAGACTTAGACATAATCCTTATAATTGGAGGGACCATATTTATTGTAGTTATTGTATTTCCACAGGTAAAATTGAGATGAAAAAAGTTTTTTTCCCCCAAAAAGTAAAAACCATTAACTTAACACCATATAATGAGAACCTTTATTACATCCCTAGAACCGTCAGAGGTCCCTCTAGATATGTGGCAAGAAGTGTCAACAACCTGGGTTTTGCCTACTTTCCTGATATAATTTCAGCGGGTATATTAATTTCATAGCAACTCAATTTAATCACCTGTCACATGTGCTACCAGTGTTTCTTTCAGTAATTTTCCCCCGGGGAGCACTTCAGATTTTTCGGGGGAAGGGGGTGGGGGTGGGGCAGTGCCAGCAGTTCCAGTTGATTTATTGTTGGATATATTTTTGCTCCGGGGGGCACTTAGTTTTCACGGGGGGGGGCAGTGCCCCCCGCGGGGAGATATAGCTGAAAGAAACCCTGTGTGCTACAGTTACACACTGTGGTAAGAAAAGTGAAAAAAATGAAGAAAAACAATACAAAGTCATTTTAAAATAATGAAAAAAACAGTTTAAAATTTTACACACTTTATTTCAGGCTCCAAAGAAAATCCAAAAGTTGCCTGAAAATCAAAACACTGCTATACTATACCCATTTTCCAAAATGATGGAAAATTTAAATGTTATAATTAACCACCCATTGAAATTATAATTTTTAAAAATGAAAGTTAAATCTAGTCATAAATTAACAATTATAGAAAAGAGAGTGAATTCTACACAGAAACTCAAATTGGCGCGGATTGCGTAAATTGACAGATTATAATATCTCACACAAAGCACATCATAATTTTTTTTAGCCCCAAAATTTGCATCTATAAGTTAGGAATGATGCTTGGAAATTGGTAAAATTACAAGTGTAGGTTATGTTTATGACATGATGTTAAGTTAAATGTATTTACCATATTTGCAGGGCTGTTGATGCTGGTAGAAATATCTTAAAACAAGGCGACATAAGAATCTTGAGCCCTATCAACAATCCAGAAAAACTTATTTGCATTGGCATGAACTACCGTGACCACTGTGCTGAGCAAAATGTTCCAGTGCCAGTTGAGCCAGTTATTTTCAGCAAATTTAACAGTGCTATCAGAGGCCCAAATGATACTATTGAGTATCCAAATGAAACAAGTGTATGTTATTTATCGTTGTTTCGATAAGTCTGTACCATGTTTTTATTTAAGTTTTATAGATAAAAAAAATTTGTATACAAACTTTAAATTTCTATTTTTTATGCAAAGCATAATTTTTCAAAAATAGTTCAGCCTATATAATGTTAAGCTTAAAAAAGAAAACGAAAAATTCCTTCATTGTTTGTAATGGCTTAATCTTAGCCTAAAAATTGTTTGCATTGGCTTATTATTAGCCTAAACATTGTATGTATTGGTTTATTCTTAGCGTAAACATTGTTGTATTGGCTCAATCTTAGCCTAAACATTGTTTGTATTGGCTTACTTTTACTTCAGTCTAAACAAGAAGCTTAGGCTCTTTGCTAATTTAATTTTTTTAAAATAATTTAGTTTTTTAAAATTCAAAATCAAATATTGCAGCAACTGGATTGGGAAGTAGAGTTGGCTGTAATTATTGGAAAAGAAGGAAAAAATATTGCTGTAAGTATGAAAACGCAATTAATTAAAAATTTTAGTGGTGAGTAGGTAGAAGAGACAACATATGATCTAACGTTTTAATCCAGATGAAAATTTTGACCCACCTTCCTCTCGTGAATTGTTTAGAAATTTGGTTAAAAATTCATATAAAAGTTTGCAACTGAACTCAACACAATAATAACTCATGTAAACTTATAAAAAATAATTCATTAACAGAAAGAAGAGGCTATGAACTTTGTATTTGGATACACTGTAGCTCATGATGTAAGTGCAAGAGACTGGCAACTCCAACGCAATGGAAATCAATTCCTTGTAGGAAAAAGCATGGATGGGTTTTGCCCCCTTGGTCCAGCTATTGTCACTAAAGAGGCTTTGCTGGGTATGTTTGAGATCATCATGCAATTTTGTTGGTATTTAAAAAAAAAAAAAATAGTTTAGAATTTGCACTCTCTCCTAAAATACGCAAATTAAAAACATAAAATTGCCATATTTTTCTCAGGTGTTTTAATATGAATCAGAAGAACATAAAGAAAATCCCCAGGAACAATCTTTTCACCTGTCAGCTGCTGTTAAACACCATGATTTAGCACACCCAGAAAATCTATGTGATTCCAAATTGAAAGCTTAATTTTTTTTTTTTTCAGATCCTCACAATTTGAGACTTTGGACCAAAGTAAATGGTGTTTACAAACAGGACAGTAATACAAGTCAATTGGTTTTCAAGACAGAAGAGTTGGTTGCTTTTTTGTCAAGGTTAGCATTTCTTTTTCATGACATTTATGTTTAAGTTGATGTATTAAAAATAAAATTTTGACTCCATCTGCATCTGTGTTGATCAACTTGAAAAGGACTGCTCTACTCATAGTAGGGTTGCATCAGCTATTTCACACTTTGGGTATGAACTTGCCCCGTCCTTGCAAAGAAATTTATTTTGCAGTGGGATTTTCTGGATCGCCTCTTAATTCTAGAGCAGCTACTCTTTTAGCTTCATGCTGCATGAAGCCCTCATGTATTGAAGAATATAAGTCTTTGAAGTTTTTTTTACAGACTGCTTTCCACATAGACATAGAAACTGCCATAAAATGTATAATATAAAATATTCTCTTTGACTGCCATAAGTCTGACATTCACAGATGTCTTGCATAGTTCAGCAGAATCTGCCATCAAGATGGTGAATATGCCGTGGAGTCCTGCTTTAGGAAGTGAGTGTCAGGGCCAGGTTCTGCTATTTCACAATTTTTTCACTGGAGCGCAACTGGCTTGTGTAGACTTTTATTTCAGTCAGGACGCTTAAGTCCCACATAGTCTAAAAGTTTTAGGACAATCTTCCAAAGTTTCTGCTCGATTTTGCAATTGAAAGGTTCACATCATTTTTAGACGGTGGTGCTTTGGGACAGTGTGTAGCCAATCTTGTCTGGAAAAATTGGAGCCTCCGCGATTTAATATTTTATTTTTTCCCTTTGTAAATTTATTTATTTATTAATATGTATATATATATATATATATAAGAAAAACAATACTTCTACAAATGAAATAATAAATGAAAATTGCCTGGTATTTACAAATCTTTAATTATTTAGTGCATTAAAAAGCCTTAATTTAAACTATATAAAACTAACTTTAAATACAGGGTATCGAGGTTTTTTTTCCCCACACTCCCATGATTACTTTTTTTTTTTAAATTATTTAGTTTTCATTTAGTTTATTGTCAATCACTTATCTTTGTCGCAACATTCAAAAACACTTACCTTTCATACTAGGCAAATATTTCTATCTTGATGTTCTCATTCTGTTTGAACAAAAATAAATGTGTTTTTCTGATTATTAATATTACGTTTGTAGAAATACTCAGACAATATTCAGACCAAATAGGCAGCTTTGCTTCAATTTAAGTGTGCCTTAAAGTCATTTGAACATCCATAGGTGCATGTTTATTCGTGAGTGTAATATTCAATTAGTTTTATTTTATATTTATCTGGTTCATTTTCTCAATTCATGAGTGGCTTTTATAACTTTCAATTTTTTTCAGATTTTTTACCTTAAAACCAGGTGACACAATTCTAACAGGAACTCCCCCAGGTGTTGGGGTATTTAGAAATCCTCCAGAATTTCTAAAGGTAAAATCGTGTGTTTTATGTCTAACCTTTCTCAATTAATGTATAAAACTTTTTAAAGGAATTACTATTTTAAATATAAAAATTGTGCATGAAATAACTATTATTTGGAAATTTTTTCGGTACAATGATGTTACCGTATCTATGATTCTTAGATTTATGGTTCTTAATTTTAGAGTTTCCTATTTTTCATCAGATTTAATTATAAAATAATTATCAAACATTTTAATTATTGAGTAAAGTAAATAAAATGTAAAAATTGTATTTCCTTATTCCTTGTTTTTCAGAAAGGTGATGTTGTTGAAGTTGGTATTGAAAAGATTGGAGCCCTAACAAATGCAATTGTTTGAAAGCTTTAGATTTAAATTTGCATTTATTTTCTGCTAGATGATTTGGCAATCAATTAAATGTGCAAACTGAAATAAGTTTGATAATTAATTCAAATACTTTGCACACAATAATAGGCATTTGTAAGGGACTTTTTAACTCATTATCTACTAAGTGCAGAAAAATGCATTTCAGGAACTTATCCACTTCTGCTTAATATCAGTAGGAAAACAGCTTACAATTTGTGATCCCATATGCAGTGTGTTATATTTTTGTTGTTGGAAGAGTTTCCCTGCTCCAGTGTAGTTTTAAGACTGGGCGCAAAAAAATGTTTTTTGTTTGTTTAAATCATGGAGATATTTGACAATTATTAAACCTTTGAAAACAATTATTAAAATCCTGTTCCAATCACAAAAGGTTGTAATTAGAAACCAAAGATATGTACACTTACGATGTTAGGCAAATTTTGTAACCTCATAAATCTTAAAAATATGAAATGTTACTTTTATGTATAATAAAATAGTTAATATTTCATTAAAATCTATCAAAATTTTACATTAAATTTTTATTCAGGCAAATTAGTAGATAAAATTATGTCCAATCCATATTTTCAATGCATTTGTTTCCAGTTATTGTAAAATGTGTTTTGTTTGGTCTTCTTAGGAGAAAATTGATTCACCATGTTCACATATTAACTACTTATATTGCAAAATAATCCACTCATGTGCATGCAATATTAAGATAGTTTCAGTCATTTTTTAAACATTGCCATTGTTTTCATTTTAATTTTCACTCGGTAATAGTAAACAGATTTTTAATATAATTATTTTAAACAGAATATGTTTTGTTTTTAAAAAAAAAAAATGATGTTACCCGAATTCTACAATTTGCTTAAAGGGTGTATGATAAAGGTAATCACTTTGTTAATTTTGATTTGTAATGTTCTAGTCAGATATTTTAAATTCAAACATTTTAACCCTGCAACAATGATTTTTAGCACAAATGGGTTGAAACATAATTTAAATAATCATTAAGTCATTTAATTATGTAAACTAGTTTTGTGTAAAAAGATGTACTGTTTTATTTGCTTTTAAATAAAAATGCCCTTATATTAGACTTATATTATCTTATTCAGATTTTTTATATAATCACTCAATTTCTGACACCACATAAAAGAATGAAGCATATTCATTAGAATTTTTTATTATCTGGTGGTTTTTATCTTTTGTAAAAGTGATTTTCACATTATCACAAAAAATATTTTTTTTTATTTCAAATTATCCAAATGATAAGCCCTTTAATTAAGAGAAGTATTAATTTTTGTTTACTCCTCACACAAACCAGTCAAGCACAGTAAAATCTAGTAAGAATGGTCGTGGGTGGGGGGGTAGTGTTAAATTCTCCATGCAGTTTTGTAAATCTTAAAAGAGAATCAAGCATAATAACTTTCTTTCCATTATCTTGAAATTAAAAACAAAGAAAAATTGAATAACTAGTCATTTATTTAGTTACATTTACATGTAATTGTATGCAATTTAAAATACAAGTATTGGAATTTCAGCATACAAAAAAATATACAAAATATTTATCAGTTGCATTATTGATATAAATGCTTTTATCATACCTTTTAGTCATATTTCAATAATTGTTTAATCTGTAAGGAAGTGCAGCCTAGTATTGGTTTAGCTCTTTCATTTCACAATACGTTTGCCAACCAGTTTATCACTTTTCAAAATCTGATAATTGTTTTATATTTTTAGAAAACCTAGGAAACTACAACAAAAAAACATCAAATTTGAATCCACACTTGAGTGATCAGTCACTCCTTGAAATATAAAATTTATATTTTAATACTACACTCACATAATGCTAACATTGGGAGTAAAGGGTTAAACACAATTTGTCCCCTCAATGTGGTCCACCTTTCAAATCTCATCAACATCCATTACTACTTTCTCATCTAATACACTTACACACACATTTAAATATTATACAAATTGCACTAAAGTAAAAATTTATTTGTACAGCATAAATGATCATTTTCTTTAATTTACAGACCTGTCTGTATTTACTGATTTTTTTTCCACAACTTTTATGTGGTTGACACGCAATTTTATTTCATTTGGGCCATTTAGCCATGACCAGGTTTCAAGAAGTAATACTATTACTATAAATAATGGTGAGTTATTAATGGGTGTGGAGGGGGGGCATTTATTTGAATATAAAAGTAATGTTTAATCATTAAAAATAACATGCACAATTAACAAAGCAAAAAGACAACAGATCTCTCTCTTTTGGGTATATACCAAACTGAAGTGTCAAGACATCTATGCAGATGCATCACATTTAATTAGCTATAGCTTTCAATTGATACATAATCAAGATCCGTTATCATTGAACAACTGATTTTGAATTGATCCACTTCTTCCATCTTGTAATAAAAACCATTGCTATATTTATAATTCTAGAAAGGAAACCTTTAGCTTTATGCCTCACTTTCTCCTTCTAGAGTTTGTTGATCCTCCATAATTGGTACAATGAGATTGTCTTTTGACATGAGATTATATTTTGTGACAAACTGGGTAAAGCGCCTACACAGATATGTTTCATTCTGGAAGAATAAATGAATATATATACATATGTTGCCAATTCAGAAACATTTGCTTAATTTAGCATTTAACTTGATAGTTAATATTGCTATGACAGCTTATTACAGAACAGTAATTATCATTTTATTTATCAATAAAATGTGAAATTGTACAGATGTTACTAAATGATATAGCACTGGATTAAGGAATAAATACCGGTAGATTAAATGATACTCTCACCTCCACAATGAATGCTTATATATATAATGTAAAGCAATATTTATTAGGTACCTCATATTGGTCAAACAACGTCCTATGATGGAAATAAGCATGAGAAAATATCCTATAGACACGTCGACATACAGATCCTAGTTTAGCTACAGATGAGTCCTTTATGCTCACTCTGAAGAAAAAAGATGGCATCTCCTGGTAAATGCATAACTTATACATACTAATGAAAGTAAATTAATTGATATAAGAAAGTAATTTTAAAAGCTAACAGTAAATGTACATTATATTTAAAATAAAAACATATTTTTTCAAGCATCCTTGACATCAGGCCAGCACAACTCAGAATGTAAGGCAGGCCATAATACTTTATGAGAAACTTTAGCGGGCCGAAAGAAAATAGGACAGGGGGAAAGCTATTAAGAAAATAATAATAATCAAGAAAATTTCGTTACTTCGTGGGCTGCAAAGTGGGTGCTGGCAGGCCGTATGTTGTGCAGGCCTGCTTTACAAGGTTAATTTACTACATTGTTCATTTTATTACTACAATAAAAGCTATCATTTCCAAAATATGGGAGTTATAGAATTGTTTACCAAATCAAGTTCTTCACTTGTTTTAAGATAGAATTGGTATGATTTTGCTGCAAAAGTTTGTTAAAGTATGTTCATAATGATTTCTAAAATTATTTCAATATCTCAGAAATTTTCTTATTAAGGATGATTAAAATTTAAAAACAAACCTGCTAGGAAAATATTTATTACTATTGAGCAGGCATGCTGCTCCATCCAATGTATGTCTTGTATAATCAATAGCTGGACACTGTATGTCAAAAATATTTACACAAATGATAACATTGAACTCTAAAATTACAGGAAAAGAATTTTATTTTTCATTGAAATTTTCAACATAACAAATGTAGGATGATTATTTATTTTAATTTTAAATCAAATTGTTTGGTATATGTTTAAATTAAACTAATTTTTAAGTAATTATTATATAACTAAGAATAAACATGATGAAACATTGTTATTGTTTACCTCTTTAGGCGTTTTATGGGCTGCACAAAGAAATATCCATTGTTCCGTAGCTGTCATTTGGGTGCATGTTTCAGGATTACATTCAACCTGCAAGTTTGAAATAAAAGACCTTTTTATATTTTCTGAATCAATAAAATAAACAATAGATGCTTAAATCTTACTCTAATACTAGTGTTAGCCAATTAAGCTTAAGAAATGGTATTTCTGAAATGAGATATTTCTGAAAAAGATAGAGCTAGCTTTTAATATCCCAACGTTGAGGAGTTTGTCATGTTATGTGTTGACACACTCAATATTATTCTAATAATTACTCTGTCTGGAGTGTGAAGTCATCACACTTATTAAAGAGACTTATCAAGAAAATAAAAAATATCACACAAATACCATTGCAATTTTTGTGTGAAATCTTTAACTTTAATATTGCTAAGATGATCAGAGTGTTTCTTTTTTTAATGTTTTTTTTTCTTCAATAAGCAGAAAATAAATCTTTACAATGTAATCAAAACATTGGTTCAAGGATCAATAAAAGTATCTTATCTTGTCTTAACTTAATGATTTCTCATAGCTCCAAACCCTAATAAAAAAAAAATTTTAAGAGGAAATTTTATTGTCTAATCAAGTTACTTACTTGAAGTTTAACTGCTAATCCATTCAACTCCATACAAAACTGTCTGATGAAATAAATTTTGAGAAAGTTAAAATTTTCTTTTAAATAAGTTTAAATTTAAATTAATACAGCAAAGAGTGCACACAAATTTTATACGCAAATATTTAAAAATTAATTAACTTGTTAGTCAAATTTTACAATAAATATTTGGAAAGACTGACATCGTTATGAAACTGAATACTTACCGAAGGTGTTCATATTTCCAAACACCTTCATCTTGACCATCAGGTGGATTTAGAATTTCTTCTACATTAGTGAAGTCTTTTCTAATGGCTTGTTGAATGAACTGTCACATTAACATGAGGGATTAGTCAGCAACATGAATAGCATAAGCACATTTGTATAAAATTTATGTTATAATTGTTTAAAATGGCTCACAATATTACAGCGAAAGTTTTTGTTTTTTTATGTTTTTTTTTACAAACTCAGGTTGTGAATGATGATAAAAATGTTTTAGTTACTATTCTCTCTTTACTAAAATATAAATGATATCAAAAACTATTAAACAATGAATGGGTTAGGTATTGTTTTACCTGTTGAACTGCCAAAGTACTGTCCATTTCTTCAAATGATTCATCTTCCCAATTGCACCAATCCTGTTGCACCAATATATATATATATATATATATATATATATATTTGAATTGCATTACACACAAATATCATATATATACACTACTATGAAGTTAAATAAAATTGCTGGTATTAGATGTACCAGCCTCCACAAAGTTTCATATTAGTTTTAACGACATGTCCTTTGCAACTGAGAATACCTCAAACATCTTATGAACAACTTCTGTCATCACAGTTAAATAAATCTTTTACAAAAAATTAGTTTTGAACCAACTAGGATTTAATGAAGGGACATTTTTTGTACACTGCAAAACTTGCTTTAAAAAATAGTAATAAAAACTTTACACTCTATGAACTTGTCTAGTGAGTTTTGTTTGCATTTGGATAGACTTAATCCTGGTTTCATAAAAATTAAGGAAGAAAACAATAAATTAATAGTCCAATGGCCTTGAATCCTTGATTTTGATATTCATGGAAAAGTAAATTTTTCAAAGGTCAAAGCTGAATAAAATATCAGTACACTTTCAATAAATCAATATCTTCATTTTAAATTTTATCATTATCAGGCTTCGGAAAATATCATATTTCATTTTTTCTAACTCCCCAATGGCAACACTGCCAATCATTTAATAAGTTTGTCTATCACTACTATCAGTCTTTGTGAGTATACTTTACAATACTCAAACTGAAAGCATAACTCAGTAAATTATGAATCATTACCTACTATACTTGCACTAATGCCAATGCCCCTGGCCCTATCAATATTATCCTAATGCAAATGTATCAAATTTATGGGCAGGGGGTGATAGAGATGAGCTTTGCGTTGAGACCAAAAATAAAAAGGGGGGGATTTGTTCCCTTTAAGCTGCGCGGTTGCGCCGCTATCTCACAGACGACGCGCAGCAGTTTTTAGTATCCGCGCAGCAGTTTTTAGTATCCGCGCAGCAAATTTCCATGTAAGTTTGTGTTTGTGGGCTGTAAAATTTTGCACACAACTGTATGATTTTGCACACAAACCAACAAACCTTAGAGGGAACATGGGGGGGGGGGGGGGAGGGGTGTGGATGGTTGTATGACTAAATATAACTTATAACTATAAGTATATATTATAAGTATAAGACTAAATCATTATTTCATTTACAAGTAGCTCCCTAATACTTAATAAACTCATAGTAGTCATATGCATAGGGTTAGAGGAGACAAATTATAATATATAGACCCGTCCTAAAGATATTATTGATAGTTAAGTGTCGAACCGTAGCATCATTGAGGAGGGGGGAGGCCTCGTCGGAGGGGGTGCAAGCATCCTGGGTCACCGACAGGAATTACCATCATTAATTAACCGAATGACTGACTGTATATGAGACTGGGGGTGTTTCAAACAAATGGTAAAAATTATCAAACCTTTGCTTTTGTCCCCGGTCTGTTCCTTCGTATAACTGGTATTGGTTCGTTTGCCATTTTCATCTTGATTACTCTCTTTTAATAATAATGGATTTTGGAATGGACCAACTTCCGGCAATATAGTCCACTTTTTTTCTTCTTCTCTGTCAAATTATTCCGGTGTAAAACTTCTAAAAGTACCCATGATGGATTTAACTGAACAGTAGTTGATGTGATTAGCGGGGTGTAGTTAGGTTTTAACAGGTCGGTTTGATATTCTATCCTGGTTTGAATTAAAATTTTAAAATAAAAATGTAATTGTCTTGTATATGTTAGATACCTTTATAAATATGAATAATATCATAACTTTTCTGACATGGAATTCCACAATTAATATACTATATTTAATAGGCCTAACTAAGCTTACTAAGCTAAAATCAATGTCTAGTAAAGTCAGTAACTGTCATTTTATGGGCTTGTATTGGGGGTAGCGTTTATTTATGAATAAGATCGTGTGTACATTTGAGGCCTCTTTAAATGTGGGGGCAAAATGTCCCGGATAAAATCTATGACCCACTCTATATGAAGAAAGAAGTAATTAAATGTTAGAATTCTCATTAGTCATTAGTAGTTTAGGTCTATCCATAATATCATGATGACTGTCTCAAAGGCTATAACTATAATAAACTCACCATTATTTAAGGGATTTTTAACCCCAAAAAAAATATTTAAAAAACAATTTTATTAAAAAGTAAATACAATTTAGAAATATGAGAATTATTCTTCTGTCCATCATGACCGGGGAGGCGTCGTGGGGCGGGTCGGTTGGCAATCTGTCGCAAGGTGTGAGGCCTGCTGAATGTGCATGTTGTGAAGTTTAGAGGTGTGCTTAATTGCAATGCAGGTTGATTGACCAGCATTCAAACCAAATGGCCAAACCAATAATGATTAATTTGCTTTTGGGTCCTAAACTGTCTGGTATGGTACCAACGATTTGTCTTATATCCTGTTTCCAAATGTGGTCCCTTTTCGTTTTCCAGCTTCTCGCCTTAATGAAACACCTCATCTCACAGGTGAAGAAGGTATCTAGATAGTTTTATTCAGCTCAGTCTGACATTGGTAAATAAGGGTTGGATTAAGGACATCGTTTATTACTGTAGCATGGTTTTGGTCTCCACTTTTATTCTTGGGTGTCTGTCAAATATGGGTATTCACTAGTAATCGTTGCGCACCGTAGGCCTATATTGTGTTTTATTGTGCGAGGTGTGTTTTGAGAGTTAGTAGTTAATGAACGCTTTTCCGGCCTTTAAGTAGGTGACGTATATTTATTTGTAATTATAACGTAGTGTCTAAACTGTCCTTAGCGTACCTGAATTTTTGGTCCAGCAGTCGATGAAAGAACCTTGTAGTAAGTTGTAGTGAATGGTTATGTGATTATTCTCCTTCTTATCTTGATCTACGTTATAAGTGTGTTTGATTAAACGTACAGCCTGATACTATCACCAAGTTATAGATATGTTTCTGTATTTTAAGTTTACATTGCTAATGGAAAAAAGCCTTTTGTTCATTTCGGTGAGACTACTGCGTCTGAAGGAATATGATGAAAGAAAACAATAAAATTCGACTTTGTGACAGTGTCTTAATAGTGGGTCCATTTCTCTGTCCATTTTACCCTCCATTAGTGAAAATCCCTCCTTGATATTTAAATTGCTGGCGTTGTCGGAGCAGCTGAGATTTATTCCAGTTTTCCTTTTTGGTACGACCTAATTATATGACCCGTCCTTATCTGTAATATTTTCATCTCATAATACTTGCAGTTACTGTTCATGCCATCATCATGGCTCCGCAGCTGTCCCTTGTCCTTCAGTGTTTAAAGTATTTATTCTCTACCAAAGTACCCAACACACACAATGTGGAAATGTTGCTTTTAAGACCTAGTGAGATACCGAGAGCCATATTAAGTGTAGGACGGGGGCGAACTCCCATTTACCCCCACACATATCTATTATATGTTGGTAACTTGGTAATAGGCCTAAACATTAACAATATGGTCCCGGGGGGAGGGGGGTCACCCACTGAGCCCCCAATAGCTACGACACTGATGATAGACTACCTATTCTTATAGAAATTTAATTGAAATTTTATCATATGCAATGTTTAATGTAGTTAAAAATTAGCTGTCAAGTCCTGTCTTGTTTGCAATAACAAATTAACATAATTTTTCTAAAGGTAATGAAAACAGATACAATTAATGTTTGTATTTACTTGAAAAGAGAGGTCCAAGCAATTTTAATGTGCCACCAGTGGCGTAGCTAGGGTTGTGTCACCCACTGCGATAAACTCATGGTGTCATCCCCCCCCCCCCCCCCCCCCCCCCCCCCCCCCCTTTCTACTTGTTAAAATAAGTTCACAGCAGAACAGTAACAAGAAGTCAGGGGATAAATGTTGTTAAAGAACTGTAACAATGTTAAGATATAGTTATTTTTTTTTTAACATTAAATTATTTTATTTAAAACTTTCCTTTCCTGGTCTTCAAACCTGTCAATCATGCTCAACTGGCGGGGGCGGTGCTAGTGATGAATCGGCGCAAATGTTAATTTTTGAGTATTTCTGGGTTTCGATGTATTTGGTTTCCAAAACATTTTTAAAAATTTAAATAAATTTAAATTAATGATTAAAAGAATATTACTGTTGTCAAATATTATTTTGTTAACACTATAAATCAGCCCTGCACAACTCAAAATGTATGGTGGGCCTAATACTTTATGAAAAACTTGTGTGGGCCAAAAGCAAATAAGACGGGGGAAAATAATTAATTTTTAAAAAAAATAATAACTTGTTACTTTGCGGTAGCAAAGTAGATTGCTTGCAGGCCGCATGCGATCCGCATGTTGTGCAGGCCTGCTAAGAATGGGTAAAAAGTTATTTTTTAAAATGTTTTTAATTTTTACCTATTTTAACCGATTCTATGCGTGTACTTAGAATCGCCCGACCACATCGTAGTTGGTATCAATGGAAAGCTTTATTTCAAAGAATTGTGATAAATACATCTTCCTGTCTCTTATGACCTAATTATAGGGTTACCTCATTTCTAACACATCAATCTTGAACTTTTAATTTAGCACACATTGGGATTGGATATGTGTGGAAAATTTAGGTGTGTTCGGTTATCTTTTTATAAATTTCGGTTAGATCAGTTGTGTGTTCTCTGTAAATATGCAATTTTTCAATATTGTGTCAAACCCTGAGACGGTGTCACCCAGTGCGGTCCTACCCCCCTAGCTACGCCACTATGTGCTACCATTGGGGGTATTAACATGGTAAATTGCGCTATTGGTTGCAGGATATTATTGAGATGTCATAAAATTTTAGAATACACCACTGATGAGAGAAATATCAACAGCATATGAAATTAATACATATTTAAAATAAGAATTTTGACACATTTTTATATGAACAAATATTTATTTATTTATGTGTAGATACAAAAATATAATGTTAATATATCACAGATGATTTTACAGAGAGACTTATTTAAATGTTAATTTTCTTAATTATAAAATATGCTGACATAAATACAACATGAAAGTTAGAAAAATAGCTATCTGCAGATCTCAGAGAGGCTAAAACTATTTTAATACGTTTTTGTCTCCCTTATTTTGAGTAATAATAGCAAAAAAGTAGCCTAATTCCCCTTATACAAAACTTCATAAACAAACTATAGGAGAACATTCTTATAAACAGTGTTGACAGTGTTCTTAAAATCTTATCTCTTGTTATTGTAAAAACAAATGTAAGTGAAATCCCCATTGAGCATTAACTATCATAAATCCATTATAAGTCATTATAAGCCATTATAAGTCAGCATTGAATAAATAATCCGTATACATCATACAGGATTTATATTTATTAAGGATAAATAACTAGAAGAGGGGAGGTCATCCAATGTGTTAAAATCAACACTTAATGAACAGCCAAGTACCGGTAGTTATTATTACAAAAAGTTTTTAAATAGAATGATTTTACAAAACAGTAAAATATAGTAATATAGTAACGAAAGAATGGAAGTCCATTAGCTGTGAGATTGTTTTGTATTATCTTCTTTCAGTTGTGACTAGGGGACTTTTTTGAAGTTTGGTGGTTTCTTGATCTGTGCATTTTATGAAAGAGGACACAAAATTATGAGTCAGCGCTAAATATTGACCATGAATGAAACAGGCATTTAAATATAAAAGCTAAAAATAGAAAAGTTATTGCCAGAACGTTTTTTGTATTGAGTAATTTTAATAGTGTGATTAAATTGGATAAATAATTGGAATTTTCACATGCAATCACATCATGTGACGTTAAATTTTTGCATATTGAACATATTTAAATGTTTCACAGATTGAATAATTTTAATAAATGGAGCTTTCAAGCAATGATAATGAATTGAAAACAACAAGAAATATCAAAATCTTACTTTACAGAATGAAATGCTGACTTTTTGCTGTGGTAAATTGGTGGAGTAATCACAGTTTTGGGAGTCTTGGATGGTGAGTCTTCTAATGACACATCTTGCTCATGCCTGAAGTTATTCAAGATAAATTAACCAAAGGAAAATTACATTTAAATTTGATATCAACAAACAATAACTAATTTTTATTTGGGTTAAATCTATAATAAAATTACAGAGGAAATTTAAGAGATGTTAAAAAAAATATATATCATCATAATTTAACAAATTGGAAGAGATACATTTTGTTATTTGGTACTGAATCAAGGTTATCTGAATGACAAATGATGTAAGGTAAACAAATCCTCACCATTTTAATTGTTAAAATATATGTGCTTGCCCTAGTAATTATCATTTCACAGCCTATATTAAATAATTGACATTAATATAGTAAGTAAACTGAAACAACAGCAAAGCTTTGTAATAACTATAAAGAGGAATCATTTTAATCCCTCTCTACTAAAAGCTGAATATCTAGAGAGAAAAAAATGGCAACCATAGGTGACAGCAACAGCACTGCCAGACTTAATCTGCTGCTTGGTAGTTTGCTCCTTTGTAATGTGAGCCAGGTCAACAATGAACATGAACAGAAATGTCCCACTAAATGCTGCCATTTTGATTTACACAAGAAGGAAAGTTACCTGGGAGCTCTTCTAGCCATGTGCAATTTTAAGGTAGCAACTTCTTAATGGGTTGGAATAGATATCACCTATCTTCTCATTCTCCTACTGAGATGGGTGAGAGGTTGCAGGTTAGCTTAACTACAATGTTGCAATTTATATAAATTTTGTATCCCCTATTTTAGGAATAAAACTTACCTAAGTGGAAAAAGAATTGTTCCAGATTCTCCATTAAATGCAGTGACACTGTCAGTAGTTTCATCCACCTTCAAATAAGTAAAAGGATTGCAGCAATAAGAAATGTAGGAATACAATAAAATTTAATAAGGTAAATGTTACCTTGCCAGTTACTAAGAATTTGAGCATTACCCCCTAAAAGCTGAAGTGTGACCTGTTCATTCCCTTTCCTTGCTACTCAGCTGGTTCTCCATAGGGGTTTTTGACATTGACCTTAAGATTTACTCAGCCTGCTGACTAGGCCAAAAGCTGAAACCTCAAAAGAACATTGGTACTACATAATTAAGTTTTGGTTATTTTTAGAGAACGTATCTTTCAATAAGAGTTCAAAAGTCTCAATTACTTGTTGATTGTATTCTCTGTGCGCAACATTATTAAGTTCTTGTTTCAAGATATCAATGTGATCACGATGTGAGGTGATTTCTTGCATCAAGGCTCTAATTTTGTTCACAGCTTGATTCTGAGCTTCTATAAAACATCCTACCAGATTCTGAAAATGAAATAAAATGAAAAAATAAAATAAAAATTTAACTCTTCATGATGCGGGCTTAACTAGTTTTTCACAAATGAAAATAAGAAGGGTCCCATGAAAAATAAGATTTTCTAACCATTTGAATAAATATTTTTTTAAATATCATCATACTATTAACTAGTTTTTTTTCTTCATCTAATCAAGAGAATAAATGAAAATTAATTGCTTTTAGATTATCAATCCATAATTTAAAAAAGTAAATCCCATCTTCTGAACTGAATGACCTGAATGGCTATCAATTCTGGTCCAGCTCGACCAATGTCTTGAGGGATGAGGTCAGCATCAAGGAGGAAACGTGATAATGACATGTCTCCTGACAGTGGCTTCTGATCAGAATGGATTATAAACTGCTTCTTGGCCTAAGAGAGATAAAATATCATTCATGTCTCGTCTGTACAATGCTTTTACTTTTCATTTTTATACAATTAAATAAAATTCCTTAGTTTGAAAACTTTACCTTTATCAAACAGTTTTAAAATAGAAGATCAACAAAACAAAAAACTAAATATGCTTATTTAATTCTTTTAATTTGATAAAATCTTAATCATGCAAATAATTATACTTCATATGTATTAATCTATAACCAAAATGTATACCTTCTCCATTGCACTTTCAACATTAGTGATATATAAAGTCAGGACTTCTTTATCCCTGCAGGTAAAACAACAAAATTCTATTGTAAAAATGGCTATGTATGACATGATGCAGAGCTACTTTTTTGTATTTTACAAAATAAAGAAAGAAATTGAACTAAGATATTTCTACTTTACAAGCAGCTTCATTCAGGTTAATTATTTTACCTGATTGCAGTAAGCAGAGCATTTTCCGCATCATTCAGATTGCTTTGCAATGAATTCCTCTCATATTCTGTTCGGTTTATCAATTTGCCAGTATGGCGAAGACTTTGTTCCTTGTGTCTCAACTCCTTTTGTGCCTCAGACAGGGCCTAAAAATAGCAAATAAATTCTAAACAAAATTAAGTCACATAATTTTAATAAAGTTGCATAAGTGTATAGAGCACATGTGTCTAACTCAAGACCGGCGGGCCACATCCGGCCTGCCGTACAATTATATCAGGCACGCGAGGTCTTGACTGACGTACAATTATATCCAAGTCAACGCTATGGTGTTTCCCAATTCACACTTTGCTGAAAAATTTATCTTACTTCACAATGAGTTCGCATAGAAATGTAATTTTGAGCTGTTTCGTAACCCATTTGTCATAGTCGTGAAAACTGCACCTGTAAATATATAGATGGAGCTAATAGAGCTGCAGTGTAATGGGACACAAAAGGCAAAGTACGTCACAGTTGGGCCTGCACAATTCACTCGTTTCATTCCTGAAGAGATGCCCCAGCTTCGTCTAAATGCGGCTCGAACTTTGAGCATGTTGGGTAGCACATATATGTGTGAGCAGCTGTTTTCTGTGATGAACATTAACAAAACATCACACAGGAGTCGTCTCACTGATCAACACTTGCAGTCCATCATGAGAATCTCAATGACACAGAACGTTACTTCCAACATAAACGAACTTACTTAATTTTGTAGCCAAGAAAATGTGTATGCCAATGATTTTTAATTATTAAAACTTTTTTTCCATTTTCATTTATATAAATGTTTTTTTTAAATATTAATTTTCCCGCTTATTGAATGTTTATCCTGCTAGGCTCGCAACCTTACATGTGATTTGAGTTTTGGCCCGGTGAGTGATTGAGTTTGACACCCCTGGCATAGAGCAATGCCAAATGTCTTATGTTCAAATTGGAAGATTAATTATTTTTTAAATCAATATTTACATTTCTACCAACCTATCCAGTTAGTTTTCAACATGAGATTTTTATGGTTATTAATTATTAGATAACATTTTTGTTTCACTTATTCATGTGGTTACAAATTAACTGTCTGGTTCATGGGTAAAACATAACTTGCAGTAAAATATTTTAGCAATTAGAAATTTCACCTCTTGCAAACTAATTAAGGTAGTCTGCTTTTGTATCTCATCGGATGTACACAAGTCCAGTCGAGATGTTAATTCTGTTAGTTGGTTACTTTGTTCTTGTAACAACGATTGGGCTTTCTGTTCCCTTCGAAGGGCACTACTTAGCTCTGCACAGACTCTTTCAAATTTGGAAACGGGGACATATTTGGTCGTCTGAAACATAAAATAGATGAGTGAGTGAATGAGTGGCATGTTTACTAGATTTTAATTTGGAAAATTTCTTTATAAATTTTAATTTGGAAAATTTCTTTATCATGGCTTAATCAGTACAGATATAAAATCTTAACTCCACAGTTAAGATTTGCATCCTTAAATGTTTCAATGACCCCTTGAAATGGATCATCACATCATAACTTACTTTTGCATTATCCTTTTCAGTGTCCTGTTGTCCAGAGTTATCCTCCCCTATTTGTTGTTTTAGCTCACTTAACTCTGTTAGCAGACGTCTCCTTTCTTTCTCTACTGTTTCAAGGCGCTGCGTCAGTTCTAAAATATGGTTCTTGAGATTGCTCATAAGTTCCTGAGGATTGAAAAATTAAAAGATGTACAAGATTTAAAATTGTGTAAGTGTAAATAAAGTATAACAATTTTTTTGCAAAAATTGAGGAGAAAAAAAATAATATAATAAAAGCAGATTAAAGTCACAAAACCATAATCAATGTGTGACCACTGTACATGTTTAAACATTATATAAAACTATTTTGCATAATATAAAATTATTTTACATTCTTTAATTTTATTTAGTCTACATCAATAATCATTTTACTGATGTACAGAACTCATCTTATTTGATGCTTTTAAACAAAAAAAGAAATTTTACCTGTGAGGAAATGATGTTTCCTTTCAGATTTATAGGTGTGTTTTCAAGAATATGTGACAAGTTTTTTTCCAGTTTACGTAGCAAAGATGACCTGTCTCGTAGAGAGCTTTGTGCAGGGTATGTTAAAGTGGGGAAAAGGCTGGACAGTCTGTCAACAAGTTTACTTAAAGTTGATCTTGCAACCGACACAATTGTCCTGGAGTCACTATTAGCTGTTTGAAAATGCAATTAAATTAAAAGTTTTCCATCTTATCCAACATTAGTATTAATTCTGTGTGGCAAACTGCTGACAGCATTACCAGAAATCTAACCAAAATTTCATGCTCATTCTTACAAGCAGCATATTTAAATTTTATTTTATTGAAGCCTACTATGTCCAGCTTTGGCATCATATTTATTTTGTAACTATAAGTTAAAACTTATGTAATTAGGTAATGATATGACCAACTAAACAAAGAATTAACAGTAGACATGTTCTTACAAACTTGTTCGCTAAAAAATATTCATACACAATTTGTTTTCTTGTGTGACTTCCTGCAGCTCTGTCATACTTGCTAGTATAGTCTGAAGCAGAGTTGGACTATTTAACCATGAGGTCAAGTTATTTGCTTGCTCAGTGGAAGAACTGGATATAAAACTGTTGTCTTCTTCTTCTAATCCAACCAAACCTTAAGAAAATAAGATAGAAAGGTAATTTCCCTTGTCATTTCTATTTCTTTTTCAGAAGTGTGTTTTGAAACAACTCTTGAGCCAAAATTTGCTTAAAAAGTCACTTAAAAATCTCACCAGATATAAATAACAAAATAATCAATTTTTGTGAGATTTAAGAGAGGAAGAATGTGAGATGTCTATCAAGTGCTTAGAGATTTCTGTGGAGTATGTAGACACTCATTTTATCTCAATCAAAATCTTGTGCAATAGGTTTAAAGAAGGACTCGGAGAACTAAAGTAAAATTATCAATGATTCACAATTATGTATTTCTTGCACCTCTGTTGTTAGGTGTGCTTAATGTGACAACACTATTAACTGAAAGCAAATGATACATGAAATCCACTGGATCGTTTATCAGTGGCGCAGATTAAGATTTTTTTTAGTGCTGTATTTGAAACAATTTGCAACATTTTAAAATGTGTAATATTTTTTTTTTAAATGCGCTCAGCTCAATATCATTTAATTTAAAAATGTTAAGCTATGCATAGTAATATGGATTTAGTTCATTTATTATCTATTACAAACCTTTATGATAAATAGTTTTAATTATTTTAAAACAAAATAAGAGTAAAATATAACAAGACTTATTAAAATTATATTTTGGTTTATTACCTGAAAACTTTAGATGTTTTTGTTCTTGGGTTCCAGTTTTAAAACTCAGACCTGCATGTCCTATAGTAGAAGAGTATGTGACGAAACAACTGGGGAATCCTCTTCCAAGGAAAGCTAGTCGGTTCGCGGCAAGAACAGTAATAACACCGACTCTGAACTTCAGAAGTGGATGTTTTTTTATAAGTATTTTTGTATCCTTTGGTGTGTCCTGGTCACTCTCTTTACCAGAGCTAAGCACACAGCTGAGATAAATACCTCTGTCTCTGCAGTTTTCCCACTTAGAATACAGTTCTTCCAGTATATGTCGTTCAGATGAAAGCAGTGATGCTCTTGTGTACAAAGGATAGAGAGCTCCACTAAGCAAAGCACACGCTGACAGGAGGGAAGAGCTAGTTATCTGTGTTTGTGAGAGAAATATGTTTTTTTAACAGTTCATCTGATCAATCTTCATTTTAAGTTTTATATTAAACATAAGATGATAAAACAAATCTGGATAGTACATGAGCTTAGAAACCTAGAGATTTAGTGAATAATTTTGCATTCTTAAATTGCTGTGACATTGTTCATTGAAACAAAAGCCAACAATGGTACAACTGTAACAACCTGAGACTCTGCTAGCTGACGTCTGAGCTCTAGTAACTCTGATTCCAGACCCTGCTGGACATTGCCTGTAGCTCTGACTTTCTCCCAAGCTTGGTCTGCAATGGCTTGTGTTTTCTGGTGGCAAAAAATAATTTATTGTTTATGAAAATCCTATGCTATTAAGAACTGTTGATATTTTCTTAATTATTTTTTAACGGCTAGATAACATTGAAACAACCAATAACATTTTATAATCTTTCTGACAATACAAAGTTGTTGTTTTTTATATATATATTCCTAATTATAAAACTATATTCAATTTCTTATAAGAAAATTGAAGAACGAGGTATGTAGAAGCTATAAATAGGACAGGACAATAAAAGAAATCTATTATACTATTATCATAAACCATTGGTTCTTAAACTTTTTCCTTCATTACTCAAAATGGTTATTCAAAACTCCATTTCCAGTCGTGTAGGTAAATACATAAAATATTTAATGATTAAGATAAGTACTTGCCAATATGACATCCTAGACTAAAGATTAGATTCAAGCTTGACTTTTTAGAATATTTTGACTAAATTCATGTTTGAGTGGTGTGTTGTTAAACAAAGAAAAAGCGAATTTAGGAATATTGACCAAAATTGGAAGCACCAGTTTAAACTGTCTTCATCTTGACATTTATTATTTAGATTTGACATCAAAGAAGTTCTTTTTTTAAGCTGCAAGACAAAAATTGAATGGATATAATGTATAAAAACCTTTGATCTTGACTGCAAGTCATTGAGCATTTGACTATAATGCTGCTCTAACTCTTCTCTTTGCCTCTGCCAAGATTGCTCCTTTTCTCGAACTGTGTTTGTTAGTCTGCTGATTTGATCGGTGTGGGTCTGTTTTAGCTCAGTTATTATGTCTTGATGTTCACGCATCATTGTGTTATAGGATTTTAACTGTAAATAAATATTTCAGAAATACATTGGAAAACTTATTAAAAGAAGGCAGCAAGTTATAAAAAGGAGAACTCATCAGATTAATGTTGGTCTTATGTGGATAAGGACAATACGTCATCACACTAACCTTTCCATCAGTTGTCTGCAGCAAGTCAATCAGACTTGAGACTTGTTCAAACACCACATCTTTAAGATCATCCCAGGAAAACTGGTTGAACTTTTTCTCATGTAATGAGCAAAGTTGACTTGAGTTAAGTAATTGATAAAGTTCTTGTAAAAATACCATCCTATCCTGGAGAAAGCGTAAAAGTTATTGCATACATTTAAAATAACTGATTTCAATGGTTAAAAAAAATTGCCTTAATTTTTGTTAAGAAATACTTAAATAAAAACTTTTTTCCTCAAATTCATTTCCATCACAGATTTATGAATTTTTTTCTAAGATTGAAACAACTGGTTACCTCTTCTTCAGTTTTCCGACGCTTGACTAACTTCATTATCTGAAAATCAATTTTGATGTATTATATTCTGCATGTAAGTCAACCAGTGCCTGTAATTGTAAAGTAGTCAAACCAGTGCCTGTAATTGTAGTCAAACCAGTGCCTGTAATTGTAAAGTAGTCAAACCAGTGCCTGTAATTGTAAAGTAGTCAAACCAGTGCCTGTAATTGTAAAGTAGTCAAAACAGTGCCTGTAATTGTAGTCAAACCAGTGCCTGTAATTGTAAAGTAGTCAAACCAGTGCCTGTAATTGTAGTCAAACAAGTCCCTGTAATTGTAGTTAAACCAGTGCCTGTAATTGTAGTTAAACCAGTTCCTGTAATTGTAGTTAAACTGTTAAACCAGTGCCTGTAGTTGTAGTCAAACCAGTGCCTGTAATTGTAGTTAAACCAGTGCCTGTAATTGTAGTTAAACCAGTTCCTGTAATTGTAGTTAAACCAGTGCCTGCAATTGTAGTTAAACCAGTGCCTGTAATTGTAGTTAAACCAGTGCCTGTAATTGTAGTTAAACCAGTGCCTGTAATTGTAGTTAAACCAGTGCCTGTAATTGTAGTTAAACCAGTGCCTGTAATTGTAGTTAAACCAGTACCTGTAATTGCTTTCTTTGAAAAACAAAACTCAACAACTCAGGAGGATTTTTAAAATTTTGCTACCTGATTGTGTACACATGAAATATTAAATTTTACTTTTTTTCCTTTCCATTACAATACTACTTAAGAAAAGCCCAAATTTCTAACCTCTTCACTTAACTCCTGAATGCGAGTTCTGTCTTTGTCCTGGTTGTTTGTGTTAATCTGGAGACTTGTCTTAAGTTTACCAATAGTTGTTTCAAGTTCTGTGTAATTAGATCTTGTTTTCTGCAGATCTTGCACTGCTTTGGAGTGTGATTTCTGAGCATCCTAATGGTGAACAATTATGAATGTATCGAGCTTTTCTCATGAAAATAAAATTAACACTGAAACAAAGCTGCAGATTTAGTTTGAAACTCATATTTGAAATTATTTTATGTCAGTATTTGCATATGTAATTAATATTAGGCCTCCAAAAAGTATAATTGAAAATTTGCCATCATCTTGACCAAGTTAATAAGACAGGTAATTCTTGTATGATCAATCCACTCTAATCACAAAAACAAACTGTCCAACAAACCTCAAGGGCTTTGTCTTTTGTCTTGATCAGTTCTCTACATGACTCAAGCTCCTTTGTAAGTTTATCAATTCCCTTCTTGGATTTAACAAGCTGCAAAATAAAAGTAAATACAGTTTTTGGAATCATTGTCGCTGTTTGGTAGACAAGATTTCAGTGAAAATTACTCCATTAACTCAATAAACAATGTAATGAAAGCACTTGCATCAACACACATGTTAATTGATGAAGAAAAGTATTGTAAACTACACAGTGTACCTCTTCAGCTTGTGCATCTAATTTTTTCTTCATCTGAACCAGCATTTGCTTAAAACTCTCCACCACAATGCTTGGGTTGGCAACCTTCTTTCCTTTAGACACACTGGTGGCTTCCCCTTGTCTTGCTTGTCCTGGTCATGAGTAACAGATGAAAACTTAACTCAAGCAGACGCACAAAAATTGAACTAAAGAGTAAGACTTTATTGGGGACCAGGAAATTCAAAGATTTCACAACCTAAATCGACCTACTTAGCTTTTTATCTTCAAAATGAAACGTCTGTAAAAGAAACTCCAGCTCTTTAATAGATCCCTCGTAGGTTTCCTCTAGAAACTGTTGCCGTTTCTTAGCCTGAAAGTGATTTGGAAATAACAATGTTTAGCAACATTATTCGATTTGTACAAGTCTCAAGACATTTCATAACCTACTCAGACAATCATATTTTTATATACTCTTCAATTGTTTCATTGATATGGTGTTATGGGATCTTGATAACACAATGAGTCTTCAATGGGGCTGCACATCACTGCCCTTGAGTACAGAAAGTTAAACCTACATCCAACCCACTTCTTTAAGAATCCACATACTAAATGTTGCAAAAGATTACCAACAACATTTTCTCAACGTGCATAGTGAATTATTCCTTAAAGTAATCAGCGAATTGGTTCAAAAGTTAATCCTGTTGAAGCACCAATGACACATTATGACAGTATGCTCATTTTACATTTCCACATTTTTGTGTGTCTTTACCTTAGTGAGCTCAGATTTCAGCTCATTGAAGTTTTTCTGGTGAGTCTCCAGCTCTCTAGATAAGTTAACTATAACAGATTTCTTGTCCTCCACTTCTAGCAATAACTGTCTCCTCATTGATGTGTACTCTTTATCCATCCTGAATCATAAACCAATTGAAACACAAATAAAAAATTTTCATGAAATAATAAGCAAGGCTAAATCATTATAAGACATTGTCAACATACTGAAGAATTTTTTCAATAGTATACTGATGTGACGTTATAAGGCTTGCATTCAAATTTCAATATATTCAAAACTCCTTCTGAGAATGCACCCCTCCTCCCCCACCTTTTGAGTTCTACACAAATTATTCCCATTTGATTTTTGTCCACGTGAATCGCTCACTACCCAACAGACCCCCCCCCCCCCCCCCCCCCCCCCCCCCCCCCCCCCCCCCCCCCCCCCCTGAGAATGCACCCCTCCTCCCCCACCTTTTGAGTTCTACACAAATTATTCCCATTTGATTTTTGTCCACGTGAATCGCTCACTACCCAACAGACCACCCCCCCCACCCTTTACACCCCAACCACCTTTTTGCCACGGGTGAACTGTTGTTAGTCTGTGGAGATCTTAATGCGCATCTAAATATTAAATTCATAGGTCTCATTTAGCACATGATAGGGATTTAGCCAATTTCTAAACCTAGCGAGTTGGTTAAGGCCTGGTTACTATATTTCCATATTGCCACAGTGCAAGAAATCACAGCACCTTAACAGCTGGATTGAGGAAGACCAAGCCCTTAGCCTGCCTCCATAGGACAGCATGCTGATAGGACTTAAGCCTCCTCAACAGATGCATCACTGGAAAGTCCTCACACATCACAAAGTACAAGAAAAAAGCTATTCCGCAATGTACGGCTATGTTGTCTTTTTTCGTTAACGCCCTGAGAAGCATCAAAGAAAAGGACTGGAGAAACCACTTCATAAACTGAAGTAACCTCACAATTGATTAATCAAGTCCAATCATCAGAACCATTTTAGATGTATAAGTTGAGTTTTAAAAGTCTGATCGCAGAGAGCTCTGATACAAAGCAAAGCGACTATTATGATGAATGTTAGGCATTACGGGAGGCCAATGTTCATAATCTATAGAAACTACACATAATTTATAACCAATTTTATTCCACATCCTGAGCTATAATGGATCTTATTTGAATTCATGTAAATAAATAAGTTTATTTAATTTTAAAATTGTGTTTGATTCTTTGATATTTAGGGATAACTGAATATGTTGATAATTATGTCCCTTAGTGTGAGAATTTGATAAAACATAAAACTGCTAGAAATGAGCTGGTGATAAACGTATATGAGAGTTGTCCCCACTAACCCACCAAACAAAGTCATTTCACCACAACTGATTTATTTGACCAAGCCTATAGGAAATGACATGTTTTAAGCACATGTGCAAAGTGATAGCATAGGAACATTGTTTACATCTTTGAAAAAATTCAAAGTTGTTTTAAATTAAACTTAAATCCCATTGGTCCATTCAAAGTGACCTTTGAAATCGGTAAGCTATCAATGAGGTACTGTCTAAATATCAAAATATGGAAGCAGAGTGTTGGTGCCCAATACTTTTGTACTAGTGTTACGCATAGTCGTAACTTTGAGAAAATTTTGGTTGGTACCATTATAAAAAATCTGTTTATGTAATTCTTACCAAAAACTACTATGTCTGGTATTCTTTTTAATTTCAAGTTAATAATTTGTACATAATTATATCCATAAAAATTGGATTAGATTTTGTTATGTACTGTTATATACAGTTACAAACCAGTATAGAAAGATAAACGATACCAAAGCTTGTGACATAAACAATATTCAATTTAATTTTACTATTAAATTTATAACAAATACAAAATCAAATAGACAGAAATAAAAACTATAATTCACTTACATCACAGCAAGGGAAGAGTACAATCGGTGAAAGATACTAATATTAATATACACAACACACAAAGTAAAATCTTGTATAGCTCCTATTAATATTTAATGTCTAGTGTCTAGGAAATCTACCAAAAAATCCCTTCCTGCTGGAAAATCTGCTGGCTTATTAAAAGGGAGGGAGTTACAACCCTCCAGAAAAGAAATTTTGCAAATTCCATAAGCTGATAGCATTCTTTGGAACAAATTAGAGCGTATTCAAATGTAAATAACCTTTTCCCAATTGAAACTTGATGCAATCAAGGCCAATTGTACCTCGATAAATAAGTAAACAGATCAATATGGTGAAACAATCATAATAATATTATAGTGTATATAGTGTATTTCGTTTATACTTTATACAGTATATAAAGTTCATGAACATCAATAAAGCAACACACCAAATTATGATAAAATCACTTACTTGTCTAATTTTTGAGCAGCCTCTTTCTTTAGTTTTCTTTCCTCTTCATAAACACGTTCTAGCTCCCTTGAGAAAAAAAAAAATTAATTTAATTTAAGCTGTTGATTTTTGAATTCATATAATTTTTTTTTTTTATAATCTGTTTTGGTGTTGTTTTTACTCAATAAATGATTTCTATTTTTATCAGTACCCCAAAAGAATTTATAGCATTTATTTACCTGCATTGCTGTGCCAGTCTTTCAACAGCTTTGTTTGCTTCCCGATTTGCAGACTTCTCAACATCTATAGCACTGTCCAAATCTCTGACACGCAGCTATTGAGAATTTTAAAGGTCAGACTATTTAACCATGTTTTCACAAAAATATTTGTACACCTGAATACACAATTTTTGAATTGCCCAATTATTTTCATTATCTAAAATCTAAGAATGTCCACCCACCTGTACTATCTCAGAGTTAAATTTGGTTTCTAGATGAGCACTTCTCTCTGCTTCAATGTTTTCTTCTAAAATCTTTATTCTTGATAAAGCAGCCTGCAAAAAGATTGTAGCATATTAAATAGGTGTTATAATTTGATTTAGTTGTATTATTATTAAAAATTGTATACATTATATCTTAAAATCTATAATTAAAAACTGTTAAATGTATAATTAAATTACATTTTTAAAACATTATAGTACTAAAAGTGGAATTACCTTTGATTATAAATCAATTTGATAATTTATTTATTTATTATTATTATCAAATTGCATGGTAAGTGATAACAAACATTAAAATTGTCTTTGAACTATTAAAATAATTTTATTCTGTTACTTACTTCCAATTCAGACCTCGTCATAGCATCTCGCTCTTTAGCATATTCAATTTCAGCAGTAGCTAGCCTGAGACTTTCTAGTGAATTTCTTTTGTCATCTATTATGAATTAAAAACATAAATATGAACTGATTCGTTTATTATTAGGTTAATAGAATAATGTGGCAAGAAATCATTATTACATACATGCTATCTTCTTTATTTTACTTTTAGCATTTCCAGAATTCGCAAAACACATATAAAAGTCAATAAAAAAAAGTTCACTTGTTTTATTAAATTGAAAAGCTTTTCCTTTGAATATTTTAAAACTTTTGAAAAATAAATATTTTTGCAGGGCAACATGAGTGACCAAAATGGAGTTTAAAAAAAAATTAAAATTTATTCGTATCCAACCCACCCAAGAAAGCCATAAAACATGAGAGAAAATTTATGACAAGACAACACTCCCCCAAAACACCCCCCCCCACCCCAAACACCTGTCATAATTCATTCCAGAATAACAAAAAATAATTATTTTACAAGGGATTTTAAAATGCCAGCTAAATAGTACAGCATTTTATACATCATTCAATGTACATTAAAAATATTTATCTGAGTTTATTTTCTCAGGTCTAAAATAAAAAATTAGCTATGTGTGTTTTAGATAATGAGTAGCGCTTTATAGAAAGTTAAAATTAGCTTTGTAAATTAAATTATCACTGAAATTTTGCTTAAGGGATATTATAGTTAACATTTTATTGTCATTTTAAAAAGCATGGCTTTAAGATTAAATAAAGATACATATATTTTAATCAAAGTACTCAGTTTCACACTGAAGAAAAGGAACACATGAATCAATAATATATAAACCTATGAACTACTTGGTTGTTTAAAATTAATTTTATATTTTTAAAATTTTTTTCCTTTTTTAAAATTGAGTAATTTTCAAGATGTTACAATTAATGATTATTCTTAAGATAATTAAATATTTACAAATAATCATTACTTAGTTATTTATAATGCATTAACAACAATATAAGAAAGGAGCTCTAAAATTAATTGCTTTTACAATTCAAACTTTGATTTTAAAAAATAAATGAGAAAACAAAATTTTTTTTACTTTCAAATTCCTGAAGATTTTCGTTCAATTCGGAGATTAGTCTGAAATAACACAGAAACAGATAATATATAGTCGCCCAAACAAATATTACAAATTAATAAGTATAGTTAAAATTGTTAAAAAATCGGAGTAGTTTTAGTATTATGACATTATTTATTAAAAGCTAGTATTTTATTTTTAAAAGTATTATTTTAATATTTTGAATCACATTGGAACATAAAGAACGCTGCCACTGAAAAATGGAATTTACTTTTCGTACCTGGAATGTTGCTGGCATAATTCATTAAGTTTTTCGTTCTCATTTATAGCATTGCTTAACTCAGATTGTGCATGAATCAATTTCTGCTTGGTTTCTTGCAGATTTTCTTTTAATTTATTTTCCTGCTCATGGGAACAATCCTGGATAGATTGTAGTGACTTTTGAAGCCGTTTCACTTCATCGCTAAGATCCACAATTTTTTCTGTTGAATTTTAAATAATTTAAAAAAAATCTGAATCAAAATCAATTAATTTAAAAAATAATAATATTAAATTCAAGACTTTAAATCAATTTAATACAAAAAGTCAACATACTTTTTAAATCATCTGTTCCAGCCAAAAGGATGTTCTCCTTTTCTCTAGCTACTTGCTGAATGTGGTTAACATCCCTCTGACTTTTGGCTAGCTCATATTCTAAACTCTGTCTCACAGCTTCACCTTTTTCAACCTGTGACCGAATTTTAGCCAGCTGAGTTTCCAGAGATGCAATCTTGTAAAAGAAGAACACACAAAAACATGATTATATACTTACTAAGAGAATTTAATTAAATGGAAGAAAAGACTAAATTAGTCTGACTTATTTTTTATCCCACAGATGTTTAAAGAAATAAGAAAAAATAACTGCTCATTATCTTTTTTTAAAACCTAAGCAATTTTCATGAACTGAAGATTTTCCAAAAAAACAGAAAAGAAAAAATTGTTATAAAATTAGTTTGATCACTTCTTGATTTGTCTTTGATGCTGTTTCAAGTTTTTGCTTTTCCCCATTATTCAGCTTCTTCTTCAGTTGTAATAAATTATCTGAGGAACAAAGTAATTATATTAAGTACTTAAACAGAAAGTTTAAATACTGTCCTATGGCCATAAATGATACATCATTTTAAAGGGCTAGCTAAAAGCTTTATAAAAACATCAATTTCATCTTTCTAACTTTTATAGAATTGGAGTTATGATTTTTGGGGGGAATTTTTATACCCCCTTTTTTTTTCTTGGTACTTAATGACAAGAACTTGTGACAGGCTTTCCAAATTTCTGCATTATTATGCTAACTATTTTCATTTTAAAAGATAATGCTACCAAATTTTCATGCAACATTCGCAATGCAATATAAAACACAATGAACAAAAAAAACAAACTTTTACATAACAAAGACTTTTTATTTCTGATCATTTTATATGAGGTACTTAAAAAAATCCTGAAAAGAAAAATTGGAAAAAATTATTACTTATAGAGACAAAATTTTTAAAATTAAAGTTGTTCATTGTATTTTATTGAGATATGCTTCAGTTAAATTTTAAATCAATGCTAATATTTAGAAAAGGTAAGTAAAAAGCATTTAAAAAAATAAAATTGAAAGCATGAAATTATGAATTATAAAATAATAAAAGCCCCCATAAGATTACTATTGATAAGAGTGCACTGGTATGTGATTAAAAGGTAATGAGGATGGTCTGTCTGTCATTTTCTGGGGAGACTGCCCTGCAGACTTCTTTGTCTTGTTGATGAATCCCACACCTCTCTCTTTCAATAACTTTGTCTTTGCCATATACGTCCAAAATTGTCTCATTAGCAATGGAAGGAATTACCAGTTCCTCAAAGAAAATTAACATTTTCTCTTGTACCTTAAACAGACTCTAGAAATAACATCTACTGATAATCCTGAATCTACAAAATTTCTTTTTAACATTATTCAAGTTTTGTGTTTATTAAAATGTATTCCTGTTTTTTTTTAATTTTATTATAAATATTAAATATTTGTCTATGTAAACTGTTTTTCTATGTCCTTATAAAAATATAATTACTATGAAAATGATGATGTTGGGGTCTTATTTTTTCATTTGTTGCTTCTTCATAAAGATTTGTTTAGGCAAATTTATATATTACTTAACCAAGTCATAGACAGACTAATTAAGTTATGTCAATAATTTTACAACTATTTTTTATTTATAATATTATTTTAAAATAGGCCTTATTACTATTAGATACTTAAATTACGTCCTAACTAAAAGACCTAATTAGCCTAATACTAAATACTATTGTTAGTAATTAGTAGTAATAATACTCTATTGGTGGGAGGCCAGCTAGGAGGAGGGTTGGTCTGAGGCCAGCTAGAGGGAGGGTTGGTGGGAGGCCAGCTAGGAGGAGGGTTGGTGTGAGGCCAGCTAGGGGGAGGGTTGGTGGGAGGCCAGCTAGGAGGAGGGCTGGTGGGAGGCCAGCTAGGAGGAGGGTTGGTGTGAGGCCAGTTACCTCACCTGTAAAAGACAAACTGCTACAGAAATGTCAACAAGAATAAAAAACAAAACCATTTCAGTCCTGATAAGAGAGGACTCTTCTTCCCCAAGAATAGTTGCAGCCAAGGTTATACTGGAAGCCTTGAAGCCGATGACCCTCCTTTCAAACGCAATAACCATAGGCCCTTGAAATGTAAGAACCATGTATGGAACAGACAAAATCAGCACAAATGGTGGCAGAAATGAGAACATACAAATCCATACTGCTAGGCATCTGTGAAAGAAGATGGACGCAAGCCAGACAGTTAACTTTGGCCTCAGGAGAAACACTAATAAACTCAAGGCATGAGGAGTAACATGCTCCACACACACACAATGAGTTGCTTTCATCATGGCAGGGATGGCACAAAGGGCATTGATAGGATGAGAAGCTCCTGAGGCATTGATAGTATGGGAAGCCCATGAGGCATTGATAGGATGGGAAGCCCATGAGGCATTGATATTATGGGAAGCCCATATGGCATTGATAGGATGGGAAGCCCATGAGGCATTGATATTATGAGAAGCCCATATGGCATTGATAGGATGGGAAGCCCATGAGGCATTAATAGTATGGGAAGCCCATGAGGCATTGATAGGATGGGAAGACTATGAGGCATTGAAATGATGTGAAGCTCATGAGGCATTGATAGATGGGAAGACCATGAGGCATTGATAGGATGGGAAGCCAATAACTCATTGATAGGATGGGAAGCCCATGAGGCATTGATAGGATGGGAAGCCCATGAGGCATTGATAGGATGGGAAGCCCATGAGGCATTGATAGGATGGGAAGCCCATGAGGCATTGATAGGATGGGAAGTCCATGGGTCAAGAATTATTACAGCAACTTTCCAAACCAAGAAGAAGAAAATAAATATGAATGTAATGCAGTGATTTGAGTTTAATGGAGTGCTATGCTCCCACCAACAATAATAAGGAAGACAAAAAAGAAGCTTTCTACAATAAATAACAAGCAATACTGGAAAAATTTCCAGGAAAAGATCTAGTATTGGAAAAAAACAATGATTACGAAGAAATTATGGGGCGCCATGGTATACGAGAGAGGAATGAGATCGATGAAAGACTGGCAGACTTCAGGGCGCCATGGTATAGGAGAAAGGAATGAGATCGGTGAAAGACTGACAGACTTCTGCGCAGCAAATGAGCTCGTTATTGGGGTCAGCAAAGCCCAGCATACGAATACCCACAAGGTAACTTGTGGTGTCCCCTGATAGCAAAACACAAAAGCAAATCGATCATATCTGTATTAGCAAGAAAATTGTAAAGGTCTCTTCAAGATGTATGAGCAAAAAGATGAGCTCTATGATATAACAAGAAAGCTCTCAGGAAGATAAAAATGCAGAGAGACCAGTTAAAGATGAGGAAGGTTGATCAATAACGGAAAGGAAAGAACAACAAAAAAGATGGATGGAACACTTCAAGGATTTGCTAAACAGACCTCCACCCACCGATACACCAGACATACAACCCACAAATGAAGACTTACAATTAGAAGAAAGTGCCCCAGATAAGGAAGAAACAGCCCTGGCTATCAAACAGCTCAACATAACAAAAACGTCAGGACCGGACAACATCACAACAGAGATAATGAGAGCAGACATAGATACTTCAGCCAACATGCTGCCCACTCTGTTTGAAAAGATACGGGAAGAAGAGAGAGTTCCAAAAGAAGGATACCTCATCAAGATACCAAAGAAAGGGGATCTCAGCAACTGTACAAACTGCAGGGGAATCACACTGCTGTCTGTACCAGGAAAGGTCTTTTATAGAATTATTTTGAATAAAATGAAGGACCAGGTTGACACACACCTATGAGATCAACAGGCTGGCTTCCGCAAAAACAGATCATATGGCAACACTACGAATCATTGTAGAACAGTCAATCAAATGGAATGCCTCCCCCCACCCCCCTATATATAAATTTTAGCGACTACAAAAAGGTCTTTAATAGCCTGGACTGACAAAACTAGTGAAAACTTCTCCATTACTATGGGGTACCAGGAAATCTAGTCAGGATCATTGGAGTTCTTATGAAGAAATGACATGCAAGATGGTACACAAAGGTAGACTCAAAGATGCCTTAAAAGTGAAAACAGGAGTCAGAGAAGGATTTCTCATGTCCACCTTTCCTATTCATCATTGCCACTGACTGGATATTGAAAAAATCCACAAACAAAAAGAGGAACGGGATGCAGTGGACTCCCTGGGAACAACTGAATGAATATAAATAAAAGCAAGACAAAGATTATGCAGGTAAACTCAACCAGCCAAGAATATATCTCTCTGGCAGGCAATGCACTGGAAGAGGTGGAGTCCTTCACATACTTAGGCAGCACCATTGTCAAAAATGGTATCCCTGGCGAGGTTGTCAGGGCTAGAATTGGCATTTGTGCTATAAAAGAAAATATGGCAGTCAAAGGAGTTGCCACTGCAAACCAAAGTCCGAATCTTTAACACAAATGTCAAAACAATCCTACTCTATGAAGACGAAGCTAGGAGACCAACAGCGAGCATTACGCAGAAAGTACAGACCTTCATCAACACTTACCTTAAAAAGATCCTGAACATCAAATGGCCAAACATCATCACCAACAAGGCATAAAGGGAAGAACATATGAAGTGCCTATTGCTGAAGACATTATAAAGAAAAGATGGAGATGGATAGGGCACACTCTCCAAAAACCCCCAGATAACATCATCAGGCAATTCCTAACACGAAATCCGCAGGGAAAAAGATAGAGAGGAAGGCCTAAGAATACATGGAGACGGTAGCTAGAGGCAGACACGCAAAGAATGGGATAAAGGCAACTGGAAAGGAAAGCATTGGACCAAGATAAATGGAAAATTCTTTTAGATGGTGTTATGTAGACGATGTCTTTACGTCATATTTCCCCATGCTGTGAACTCTAGCAGACAACAAACTAGCTCAACGCCTCATTTAAAGTGTGGCTAGCTAAAAATAGTCTCTTGGCCTTGTTTACTACCAACTAAATAAAAGGAATCGTCTGCTCTAATAGAATTTTATGGAAAGGTCGGGAGTGAACTGGAAAGGAAAACAATGTGTAAGGCGGTTCTAGATGTTTTAGTAGAACAGACTATAAAAGCGAGAGAGCATTTTACCACAAGAGATTTTTTTTTTACATTACAGGACAATAGACAAAAGTTTATTTTGATAGTGTGATATTCTTGATAGAGCTGTGTTTACTTATATGTGTGAATTCCTATTCATCGTTGTATCTTCTTTTGGCACATTGTAATTTTCATCAACTTTTGTACCGGTAGAAGAAACACAATACTCTGTAGGTTAATGATTTTAATTATATTTCTTTTATTTTATAATCTATCAGTAACTTAATAAAACTTATTAATTGTAGTTAGCACTGTTTTGAGTGTTGTATTCTTTTGCTATTTTATTTCCAATATGGTATCGTCTTTTGTTATGCACTGTTTAGAACGAGCCATAAACTTAAAATAAGAGATTAATTTCTCCCAATAGACTGCAGTGCGTAACAATGACCTATGCCTCAGACAGGGTAAAAGGCATAAGTAAGTAATACTATACTGACCTATGTCTATACAAAAAAAAGACTATACTATTAATTAATATTTATAGGAAACAGTATACTCTGTAGCAGGCCTGAAAAAACAGCAGCACCCACTTTCCGGCCTGTGAAGAAACGAAAATTCACTTTTATTAATAGATTTTCCCCTGTCCTATTTTCTTTCGCCCCCACAAGTTTTTCATAAAGTATTACAGCCTGCCTTACATTTTGAGTTGTGCAGACCTGCTCTATAGCTATCCATAAATATGTAAATAATAACTGTACTTATTTTTATCATATTTTGATACTATACTGTCAAGGGTATGAGAATCACTGTTAACATATTTGGTATGGAAAAGATGTTTAGTGTAGAGATTATGTGTGTGGCTGTGTCTATTGTGTGAGATATTTGTGACGCATTTGGGTAGGGGGAAATGATGTGTTAGTTTTGTTGTTATCATGCATTGATGGCCATTTTAGGATATTCAGGGTGTGGCTTATTGTGTGTGTTGAGGATTTTGGTTGGATGTATTGTTAGGGAAGTACCTAGATTTGTTTAATGAATTGGATTGTTAGTACGGTGTTATAGAGAGCTTGTTTACATAATATTTCTCGTGCGTGCCCTCTGATTGACCCCGCATGAGACGCTGTGTTCACAAAGGGGTGTGGCTTAGGTCTTTGATGTATTCTTGTTTACGCCGCCAACGAATAAAAATAATTAATCTGTTCCAAATAGTATTTGGTAGAATGATTGGGATTTTTCTCGAAATGTCTGATAGATTTTCTTAACATTACGAGGCGTGTTTTATTCTTTGTGTATTTGTGTGCTCCTACTTATATGTGTTTATTTCGCATTATTTATTGGCATCATTATTTCTAATTGTATTAACTTTGTACCGGTACGAGATCTACCATACTGTAAGTTGAAGATTGTAATTTTATTTTATTTTGTAATTATCTTAAGACATAATAAATTTTAATTAATTGTAACTAGAAACTGTTTTGGGTCATATCTTTAATATTGTTGATTCTATGGTATCGTCCTTTGTTAGGCACTGCTTACAACGAGCCAATTAAAATTAAAATAGGAGATTAATTTCTCCCAGTACAAGTCAGTGCGTAACAACGGTATACATTACTCTGTCCTGTTGTGATGATGTATAATAAACTTATAGCGTGCAACAAGATATTCAGTGTTTGGTGTATTGGTATCAGTTGCACTAGTCCGTGTGATGACGTGAGAGACTATAATATCCAACAAGTAAGCATCTGACATCAGAGGTTAAATGAACACACAACAATAAGGTTTACATCTCGTCATATACATGTAACTATATAATTATTTATGTAAATCAAGGGACAAAACAAATCCAAATTAACTGGAATACATGAACTAAAATTAATAAAAACTCTTAAATTCATTGGATTGTATTAATTTCTAATAATATTGTATACATTTTTTCCAATTAATTCACTGATGTTTAAAAATGATCAATAATAAAAATCATTTCATATTTTTATATTAAATTAATAAGAAGAGCCATTTCCGACAACCCAATATTTTTTTTGCGAGGGGGAATGACATGTTTAACTGACATTTTCATTTTCTTACACCTTCCAGCGTTTTAAATGCATAACGTTTTGGGCAATTGCTATTCTTAATGAAATGAAGTTATTCCCCTTTGTGAATGATTGAAGCAGTAGCACAATAAAGCACTATGTCTCGCAATTTTACACTAAAAAATTATAATCTATTAAGTACATACCGATAAATCAGAGAAATTGCGTTGCCAGTCACAAAATCCACCATGCTGCAAAAATGATATCACCGTATTTGGAAAAATATGCGCTCTATGTCACTGATGACAAAATAATTTATTATTACAAAACTGTGGCGTTAACGCAAAAAAAAACCAAACAAGTTCATTAGGAGTCGAATGTTATTTTTCCACAAAAGGTTTTGCATCATTTTTCAACATGCACAGAACGGATACGCGAATGAGTATCATAGTACCTAGTTAAATAATAAACAATCATGTATCTTTTTGGTTTACCCGAGAAAATTTCTTTAATTTTTTATTTTAAATCAGAATTTTCTTTGAAGTGTCAAATAAAAAATGTTCATACTTGGAGTTAAAGGGTCAATAATTTTGTTACAAATTTCATCAACAAACAAAATTATTCCACTTACCATGTTCTGCTTGCAAATCTAGCTTAAGCTGACTGTTTTCCAAACGAAGTCTATTTATTTCACTGGAAAATTGACTTGAGCTTGACTCCCCAGCCATAAATGAAAGTAGACCGGCTTGAACTTCCTGTGAAACAAATAAGTAACAGTAATACAAAGTAAACATTGCTCTGCTAAAGCATAATTTTAAATTTCAATTTAAATCATTTTAAATATTAAAATTTATTTGGCCCATTTTTAATTTATTAAACAACTACCACAAAGCCTACCTTTTCTAGCATTAGATTAGAAGACAGAGATAATTCCTGTAGATTACTTTCACTGTTGATATTGAGAACCTGAGCTTGAGCATGCACTGAGTCACGGTCATTGCTTTTATAGGACATGATGGACACCCATTGAAATCTGTGAAATGTTCATGTTAAGTAATAAGAATGTGGATAAATATTCACTTTTAATGGATAAAATTGCCACAAATCTGCATATATAAGTTATTGCCAAACCTGGGCCATTTCATTTTTAGGCATTTACTTTTTGAACTAACTCAATACAAGTACAAGCATTCAAAAATTTTTGAATCTTAAGAAAGTAGGCCTACTTGGCTACTCACAGTCACAGTGTACCAAACTAAAGCTTTGAGTTATATTAACTTATATTAATATAAACAATAGCAGTATGAGTATGAACAATTAAAATTTCAAATAATAGTTAAATTTCTAAAACTTTCTTCCTAAAACTAAATGTCCTATTAAAAGTCCTAATGAAATGACTACTAATGTCTAATGACTAATGAATGTAAAAGTAAAATCCACAATCAGGACATTCCGGGACATACAATAAAAATATCCTTAATCTTAATAATTTAATATATTAATTTAACGTTTCAAGCTTCCCATATCCATATACTAAATATTGGCTATACATCCATAATGAGTAGTGAGTAGATTGTAAACGTAGACTGTGGTAGACTCAATGTTACTTGAAAGAGTTGAGTTATTATTAAGTTTAAGTTTAGACCCAAGGCTGAGACTGAGACATGTCTAAACTGGCTGGACGGCTGGACTACTAATTTAACTAATAAAGTAAGAAGAATTTGTAGTAGAACTGCTATATTACTAAAATTAATTTAATATATAAATATGATATCACATTCATACAATTTAATCGCAGCTTTCTTTAATTACAAATGTTTGTATAATAATAGACAACTTTTCAAGAGGTGTTTGCACTATTTGTATCCGAAAATAAGGTAAGATAAATAAACTGTTGTTAGCAGGGCTGCCATTCACTTTTTTTAAATTTCCCAAGATTTGGTGAACAGATTTCCCAAGATTTCCCAAGATCATAAAAACATATAAGAGTTGTTTTTTTTTAAAAGTGGGGTTTTCTATGTAATTAATGTAATAATAGATTGAATCAATGCCCCTGAAAAACATGGTACATTAATGGACTGAAATTTATTGAAAAAGACATTTAAAACATGTTTATCACATAAAAAAAAATGTTTTTAAAAAAATAATTTATAATCCAAAATATCAATACCCACTGGAGTTAGGCTACTAAATATTACCTCCGAATTCTCTGATACAAATATCATCTACAATACATGTGTAATATAAGTCACTTGGAAAAAAAGCATACAAGGCTAATCAACAGAGAATTCCTTTTACAAAGGCAAAAGGTTCTTCATCAAAAAATGTTTTTTTTATTATTGTAAATCTGTTGATTAGAAGTGGGGTTTGCAAAGCAATTAAGCAAAATTTATTAATAATAATTGTAGTTAAAATGGATTGATATTACGATGAAAACAATAAGTATTTTTATTTTTTCTTGTAAATTTACAT
>CAXITT010000349.1:348790-360345 GCA_964033795.1 Lymnaea stagnalis | reverse complement strand
ATGGTTGCTAATGTCTAATACATAGCCTAATGATAAAGTTTCCGAGCCAACCCCCCCCCCCCCCCCATTTAATAAACATTCAAAACCTGGATGTAATTTGTAAATCTTCAATTTTTAAAAAAAAAAAAAGAGAAAATTGAATTTTTTTAAAAATTATTAACTTTTTAATAATTCACAATATTAACTTTAATATCAGAAGAGTTTTTATTTATTTTATGATTGGATTTAAAAATTAAAACCAGAAAAGAAAATGAAAACAATTAATTTTTTGCCTTGTTACTTTAAAAATTATTTTGCTGTATTTTTTATCAGATATTGTTGCGTTTTTTCGAAAAATATAACAAAATGTTCCCCCCAGTTAAGATTTCCCAAGGTTTTGCCTGATTTTCAAAATTATTCCCCAGATCCCAAGGGGGGTCGTGAATTCCCAAGATCTTGGGAAATTTCCCAAGGTGTGGTAGCCCTGGTTGTTAGTATTAAGAATTAACCATTTGATTGGTTAATTTCTTAAAATATAAAATTGTATTTCAAAAAATATTCAAGAACAAAACTGCATACTCAACATTCTCATCATAAAGCTTTTACGGTTTATTCTAAAATCTTTAAAATTTATATGCAAAATTTATAAAATAAAATTTTCAGCTTATTAAAATGATATCGAAAAGTTTATTTAGGTTATACGAGATGGAAATTATTACTGTTATTTTATTGTTAAAACTACGTTTTAAAAACCACTTTTCCTTTCGTTTTCAATGTGTGATTTCCGGTTAAATAGATACTGGAAATTGAGTGATGAGTGTGGGCTAAGGCTAAGGCTCACTCAATAGTCAAAATATGAATATGTCGTTATCGGATGTAACTCGAACAGTACAGCTAATCAGTGGCCATTTAATGCCGATTATTGGGCGTGAGACATAAATGATGATTCAACTTATTTAAATGCAAATTTGATTAACTTCAACCAAATTTTTAAACTAAAATTAAAATAATTTACTACTACTAGTACTAATTACTATTACTAGTCTAACTAGTACTAACTAGTCCTAATAATCTAAGTTATAATATAAACTAGTTATATAGTTATAGTAAATAAAGTCTAACTCTAAAATATAGTTGTAATAAAAGCTATTTATCCCACTCCTTAAATCATTTACAATAGTATAAATACTATTATAATACTATTACTAAGTCAAAGTTAAAGTAAAGACAAAACACAAGTCAAATTCAAATGCTTATGACTATGAAATGCCTCATCAATTCCCCCCCCCCCCCTCCACCTGATATTTCATAAGCCAATAATTAATAATTATTTCAACTCTTTCAGCACCCCATTACAAGGCACTGTGCACATATTAAATATAACTTGAAGGGGGTAGAGGGGTGGTTTATCATTTTTTAATATTGTGTAATGTGGGGTAGGCCGGGTAGGGTTTGGTAGAGAGTAGGCTAATGTTACTAACAATTCTTTTTATTTGTTTTTTAAAATTAATGTGCTTTTTTTTTCAAAATGTCTGATTTACAAAATTAGCCCAGATTATTAAAAAACTAAATGCATTTTTTGCTCAGCACATATAAAAAATATAATTTGGGGCTTTTTGATTGAAATTTGCTTGTTTCTGCTTTGTTTTGGAGTTTATTCATTTTTATCAGGGTGTTGGGTGGGAGGGGGTGTTGCTAGAATTGTTATATACATTTTAGGGGGTGGTCAATAGAAATGTTATTCAACGTTATTATAAGGGGTAGGGGTGTGTCAAAAATGTCATCTTTTTTTATTACCGGGTTATGTAATATTTGCACAGCACCTTACCCAGAATAGTCTACGAGAACAAACTTTTTACTTATGTATCAACATCCTACCAGAGTGACTCTTAAGAGTCTGATAAATGTTTTCAAATTGGCCCAAATTGCCCCCAAGGTGTTACAAATATAGGGGTTTTATGTAAAAAGCAGTTTTTATATAAATTACATGGAAGTGGCTACAGAGTAAAATTAAATACTAAAATGGCTCACATTTAAAGAAAGATAAACTCTGAGAATGCTAATCTAGAATAATCAAGATACTAACTAAATAATGAATATTTAAAATGTAATATATGAAATTAGATTTGATTATCAATAGTGTTGTGTGAATTAATGTGACTATTATCCCCTTTTAAAGCCCACGGTTCCAGAGATCATTTCTTATTTTTACTATCTTGTATTATATTGTGATGCTTTAAGCTATGGAGTTAAGAAGTAATGTGTTCTGTCATCTGTGTCCATTAACCATTTAACTGTTATTTATTATATTTGTTTTGTTTATTTTTATTGCTGCTTCAGTTGGAACATACAAAATGCATGGATATGAAGTCCTGTATAGATCTGTTGATGCTGCACTAGTTGAAGGTTATCGTTCCTTTGGTAAGTAAAAAAAAAGCCATTTTGATTTCTATTTTTGACTTGGAGCACTGATCACTGGCTAAAATTTCATTACCAAATGTAACATGGAATACTAATACTAATGAAAATCGATGGCGGACAAAATGTATCTGTTACGCACTGACTTGTATAGGGAGAAATTAATCTCCTATTTTAATTTTAATTTGCTCGTTGCAAGCAGTACCTAACAAAGGACGATACCATAGAATCAACAATATTAAAGATACGACCCAAAACAGTTTCTAGTTACAATTAATAAGATTTATTATGTCTTAAGATAATTACCAAAGAAAAGAAAATATAATTACAATCTTCAACTTACAGTATGGTAGATCTTGTACCGGTACACAGTTAATACAATTAGAATAATGTGCCAATGAATAATGCGAAATAAACACATATAAGCTCACAAATACACAAAGAATAAAACACGCCTCGTAATGTTAAGAAAATCTATCTGAAATCTCCGTCCTCGTCTGTGCCTGTCAATCCCTTATATAGGTGGGTCTACCGACACCTAAGCCCTGCCTTCGATAAGCTACATGGCATTTCTAGAACAATCAGATTCATTCTACAAAATACTACTTGGAACAGATTAATTATTTTTAGTAGCTGGCGGCATAAACACGAAATAGATCAAAGGCCTAAGCCACACCCCTTTGTGAACACAGCGTCTCATGCTGGGTCAATCATAGGGCACGCACAAGAAAAATTATGTAAACAAGCTCTCTTTAACAGTATCCCTGTTTGAAAGTATTTATATCAATAAATGAATTGCAGATAATAAAGTTTTGTAAATACTAAGACTTCATGTTTATAATTTACATTATCTCTGGGGCAGGAGTGGTGAACTTTTTCACAGCTGAAGACTCATGTTACTTTTGGAAATAATGAACAGGCCACATCTTACCATCTTTTCTTGGGAAATAATCCCCATGGAATATATAAATTTATTTTATCGCACACTTTGTGTAACAATAACTTATAGTTTTATAATGTAATGTTATTATTATCCTATAAGTAAGATTCGTTGCACTTGATCTCTAAGTGATGATCGTGTCATTCTATGGCAAGTAACACAGGCAAAAATACATAGTCTGGGCAAACCCCAGAATCAAATTTTCCCTAGTCAGCCAATCCCAATTCTCCATAAGCAAATTTTTATTCGGTTTCTTAAACAGAGTTGGGAAGATGATTACGGGAAAATATTTAAGGATCTTAAATAATAGAGAGTTCATTGAAAATTATTAATTAATATATTAGGCTCCATAGAACTCTAAGGAATTGTGTAGGAAGTGGGAGGGGGGGTTGTATAAATTCGGCAAAAAGCTTTGCCTGCACTGGGCGGCATTTACCCTAGATATGCCTGTGACTCTAAGGATCAATTTATTAAATTCTTTTACTAATGATATTGACCAATTTGATCCACACTTTTGGCCATCTCTTACACTGCAAATTTCTTTTAAAACCATTGTCCTCATTTCAATTTTTTTATGAATTTAATTTATGAGCCTACCCAACGATATTCTACTTTTCTATTTTATACTGTTTTCTTATAAACTTTCACACATACGTTAACAATCCAAACGGTTTAAATTAATTGTTTAACTCTTGAATTCTATTGCCTTCTACTATTTATGTTCATTTTATAGAAAAATAGAATGTCTATTATATTGTATTTAACATTGTACAATTGTAGACTATAAATTTTATTTCAATTTTTTAATCTTAAATGTTTTTTCTTGTAAACAGATACTGCTGCAGTATATAGAAATGAAGCAGACCTTGGAAAAGTCTTTAAAGAACTTCTTCCTAAATATAATCTTCGAAGGAAAGATATCTTTATTATCACTAAATTGGGTAAATTATATATTTTATGTGCACATTCATTGTTTTGTGCTAAAGACATCTTTATAATTTAAGTTATAAATATTCAATGGCATCTCTAGTTATAGTTATTGAATATTAGCATAAAGATAAAATAAGTCACTTGATTAATACAGGGCACTCTTTTGTTATATTTATTGAATCATTTAAATTTCCAGAATGGCATAAGAAGTCATGGAAATGATCAAATCAATTAACTTCCTTTATGTATTGCACCACACCGGATTGATTAATTTTTTTCTAAATTTAAAGTTTCAAGCAAATAAACTCTCATTAAAATGTATGCAAATACTTAGATCAAAGGTGAATATTATCTAACAGGTCCCGGGGATCATGGGAAAGGCAAAGCAATGGCTGCTTGTTTAGCCTCTTTAGAACGACTTGACTGTCTGTATTTAGATCTCTACCTGATTCACTGGCCTGGTGCACAGACACTATTACAAGATGATCATAGGCAGAAGCAACTCCGCAAAGAAAGTTGGCTTGATATGGAGGAAGCTCAACGTCAAGGTGAAGAGCCCCAGCAAATACAAGTTATTCTGTTTAAAAAATGTATATACCATCAACAGAAGTTTTACTCCTGCTGTTTTTTTTAAATGAGAGGCCTAATATTTTATCTTAATTTTTAATGTAGTTGATTATTTTTTTTTTTAACACTGGTCTAGTAATTCCATAGATTGTATGCTAGTATAATCAGTAACTTATCTACAGGTCTAATCTCTTAAATATTTTTTTATTTTTTTAAAACACACCTGTAAAGATTTTTTTTTTAATTAATACTATACACTAAAGAATCTTAGGTTGTTGTTTGCACCAATCTCAGGAGCCAGAATATATTTTGAGTGTTATTCTCAGTTTGCACTCACTTTCTCACTCAGCAGTGGCTTTTCTAATTGTATTATAGTTATAGGTCAGCAACCTCAATAACACCCCCCTCTTCCTCTCCTGGAGGGTTGGAGGACCTTAGTTGTTTTTTTCCTGTGAAAATAACCACAACTGTAACCCCAAATGGTCAACCCCTGTTGTGTTTGAGCATTAGTCCTATCACTGCACATATTCAGGCTCTTCATTGTCACATGGTCTCCATATTTCCTTTCCTTTTTATAACTATTTTATTTTAGAAGTTTTATTCTTTTTGTATTTTAAATTGCCCTTTCCTTAATTTTACAACACACACAAAGAAACAGGCAGTAGAATGTTGTAAAAACAACAACAAGAAATCACTTGATGGTTAAAATCTAATACCATAATGTCTTATTATAGCCATAATAATTAATATTCTCATTTAAAATAATTGTAAATTTTTACTGGTTTGCCTTTAAAAAAACCTCAAATTTCCAGTGTTATAACAGATAATTTATTTGCTACCAAAATACGTATTAAGTTACTAACCTTCTTCAAAAAAGTTTACATAAAGGAATAATTCTCTTCATGAAATAAAACTGTTAAATGACCTTGCTTTCTTTAGCTCTTTTTAAACCACATGGCTCAAGTGCAGTCTGACTCCTGATCTGCATGTATACCTCAAATGGCTTGGCATGTATTTAACCCTGCTCTGGTACCATGGGGTCTATTTGACCCCAGCCCTCTGGACGGTGTTTTTTTAAAAACTATCACGAGTAGTGACCTCGCCTGCTAAGTATGTTATCGTAAGGCCTTCCTAAGTATGTGACACATGTTCAATAGTTTCAAACTATTTCCAATTATCTATTATTTAGGTTTATTTTCACTTGGGGTCAAATTGACCACATAGTACCCTCAATGTAGTGTTATGTATGACACATTTCCCCATGCGTGAACTTTGCAGTTGCGGCATTGTACCAGAGGCACGAACACCATCCTGAAGCAACGCACAGCCTCAGTCAGAACAACGCAAGAAATGTTATATTTGTCCCAGATCCCATGACAAGAAAACCAAACTAGTCTGTCACGAGTGCAATAAGTTTGTGTGCGAAGAGCATACCAAGCGATTGTGCAATCAATGCCAACAGTGAACATTTTGCACATGAAATACTGTGAAATATTTATTTGGATTTTATAACACAATGTTATATTGAAATATTTCTTTGGATTTTATAACACATTGTCATACCATAGTATGTCAAGGAAAACAAAATATTCTAATAAAGTGCTGTTATTCTCGTCATATAGCATGTTTTTCTCCATGGGGTCAAACTGACCCCATAGTATTAGTACCAAATGTGTGACTTTTTTCATGGTACCAGAGCAGGGTTAAAGCTGGTAAAATATTTCTATCCTTAGGAAAAATTAGATCCCTGGGAGTCTCCAACTATATGCCTAGACACATTGAAGAGCTAATCAGTTACAGCAATGTGAGACCATCTGTACTGCAAGTATGTTTAAAAAATAATTAAAATAAACAACTTGATTTTTCCATGAACATGCAATAGTCTAAATTGTAAGAAAATTGTATTCTTCATGTTGCTTAAATACTTTATTGAAATTAAAGTTTCTATAGTGATGTACTACAGAATTTATAAACAACATTAATATGTGTATCTCTAAATTGATATTAGTGACATGAATGCCTCATTATTTTTTTTATAGCGAACTTGATACAATTTCTGTTGTTAGATTGAGTACCATCCTCACCTGATCCAGAATGAGGTGAAAGAAGTTTGTGACAAGTATGGCATTCACCTTCAAGCTTACTCTTCTTTGGGAACAAGTAGTCACCATAACAAAGTTGGTTTCATGGCCATATTAATTGTCTGTAGTAATTATAATAATAATAATTAGTGGTCTTTTATAGCGCTGTATCCCAGCCTAGGGCTGGGCTCACCGCGCTGTACATAAAAATATTATCAAAAGAGACATAATCATGACATTAAAATAAAATACAGTTATGAAGTAAAGAACAGCATGAACCCCAGGACTTTTACAAGCTAAACCATGGACGGCAGCCAACAAGATCATTTAAATATATATGTTGTTTGATTATTTGGATTCCACTATAAAAAATTTCTGTGGGTCTTGGGTTAAGAATGATAATGGATTTAACATTTCTAAATTCTTTGAAATTTCAAAGTACAGTATGCTCTATAATTATAATGGAGCCATATAGTACACCTCAATAGCCTCCCTTGCTACTTTATATAACCCATGCAGCAGCACTTTCCCTTAAACTTAAATGCTGTTTTTTAAATTCTCTATAAAAAAAGTTAAATCCCAAACGACTTTAAAGAGCATGCTAACACTGTTTCTCCCCCCCCCCCCCTTTTGGAATCAGTTTTTCACAAATATTTCCTATTTATTGTGTCTCTAATTTTATATAACCCATGCAGCAGCCCTTTCCCTTAAACTTAAATGCTGTTTTTTAAATTCTCTATAAAAAAAGTTAAATCACAAACGACTTTAAAGAGCATGCTAACACTGTTTCTCCCCCCCCCCCCCTTTTGGAATCAGTTTTTCACAAATATTTCCTATTTATTGTGTCTCTAAATAACTAACAATACCAATACTATGTCAGCCTTAACAAAGAACTCAGTGCATTTCTTTATGTGTGTTTACCCAGCTTCTAATTAACCCAACTATTGTGGAAATCGCACGCCAATTAAAGAAATCTCCAGCTCAAATTCTACTTCGATGGGCTATCCAACAAGGTGTAGGTAAGAAATCAGCATTCACTCTTTTCAAATTTTTAAACTGATAAACAGTTGATTGTTGTGTGACAAGTTACTTCTACTTCTATCAAATGTAGTCCCAGTAGCACAATGGTAATGTCTACCTCTAAACCAAGTAGACATTAAATTCATCCAGTGTGCATATATATATGCAAAGAAATGCTAATTACCATTAAATATCTGCAGATGGAATAATTTCAGAATGTAAAAAAAACAACAAAAAAACCACTTCTACTTCAATAAAATACATTTAATTTTTATGGAATGTGTATATAAAATAAAGGACTTTAATCATTTATAAATTACCAATTTTTTTTAAATTTCAGGAATTATTCCCAAATCAGTTAATCCAGTGCACATAAAGGAGAACATGGATATTTTTTCATTTTCAATTCCAAGTGACCAGATGCTTAAGATTGCAAACTTGGACAACCAAACCCATTATTGTTGGAACCCTGCCAGCATTATCTGAACGAAACATTCTATTTCTATTCCGTGCAGACTACAGGATTTTTGTTTGAAAAATGATCCCTATAGTGAAAAACTGAGCTAGAAGTTAGGTGGTCTAGAGTACAGAGAATAGGGCTGGACAGCAGCAAAGCTTTAAGTATAAAGTTACACAAATCATGTGTAAAAACAAGTAACATGGGGCTCTATTTACGAAAGATCGACATACTGATTGGTATGTCCTACCACCTTCTGAGTGGAAAAAAATAGTTACACAAACTTAAAGAAGGTAAAAAAAAATTTACAATTAGTTATAACAGCAGACATAAAGTAAAATTTTTTTACTGAAATAAACATAGTAACAACTTTGAAAGAAGAGGGTATTTAATGTGGAATCATTTATTACTATAGTGATACATGCTTACCTTTCACAAACTTTCCACTGCATTTAGTTTATTAATATTTTAACATTGTTACATTTGATAAATAGAGCAAGGTAATAAACTCAAATGTTTTCAATGCATCTTGATTTATTTATTTTCTTTATGATATTCCTGTTTAGTTTCTGAAAAGTAAACTTTATATTTATTATTTTTATTACGTAAGTTGTTTACAAACCAAGACATAGAGTCTTATATTTATAATTATGTCATTAACCCCTCTAATCTGAGTCCATCCCAAGTTAATGGACTGGAGATCAGTCCCCAGAAAAAGCCTAGACAAGCAAAAACAACACCAGCACCCGGGGGGAATAGGACTGGTTAACGTTGGATGGCAACTCATCGAAGAGAAAGCTAACTCTGAAACCAAACCAGGAGATTGAGTTTCGTAGGCGGTATGACAATGGCACAACAAAAATTCTGAAAACTCCTGCGATGTGGAGCCCATAACGAGCACAGTGAGACACAAGAAACACTGCTGGTCATCTAATGCATTCTGGTCTATTTCCAGTCGTATCGTCTTTGCCATTGGATCAATTAGGCAAGGACAAGAGAGTGAGGCTGTCAAATTGAGCAACTCTCCTTGAATTAAAAGAAAATACAGCTTAAGTCAAGGCTACTACTCAAGTCAAAGCCTTGCTCATCTTCGCCTGCGAAGAATAAATAATAAATAACTCTTCCAGAACAATTCATCTGAGTCCCTTAGTGTTGGCAGTGGCAGGATATCCCTACTTACTCATTAGTGTAGACAGGTGCAGATATCCTTTCATTTCCGCCCCCTTCACAAAAACAAAAAAACTCTGCAGTTGTCCATAAATGTCCCCCATCAATTTCAATATAAATAATAAAAGTACTGCCCTCTGCCTGCCCCACTGTCTCGACTCCTCCTCCCCCCCCCCATCCATTTAAATGGTGAGAATTATGAGGACAAGGATATTTAACGAAGTCACCATAACCTGTGTTAAAAAGTGTTGTGTGGATTTTCTCACATTTTTGACACTACAGCCTGCGTCACATGTATTTTACCCCCCGGGTTGTGGGACCAAGGTTAACATCACTTTGGGGATGGTGTCGGTGGGTCGTCGAGTTCACACTCATAATACCCCCCCCCCGGCACTCCCCCAACCGGGCCAGAGCCGAAGCTCCAGACCGTTCGGATGCACGCCAGGAACCTCCCTCCTGGCCTGAGGGACGTCCGGCGGACCGAGGGCACTGCGTTTAAAGCGTCCGTAGTCCACTCTCCTATGGGTCAGGACGGCTTTACTTCCTCTACGGAGAGGTGGTGTTGCGTTACCACTCCCCACTGCCCAGGGAGCTGTCCGGTCGGGACGTAGTGGGGACGAAACGGTCGCCTAAGGGCGGCTTTCTCAGGGCCGCGTCTTTTTAATCATTGACAAGGGTTTGGGCGGCCACCCATTGCCTCATACCCATCAACGGCAACAGTAATCATGTTAGCGCTTAGAACTTCCGTTGCGTAGGAAGTCATGCGATTGACTGGGATTTTTTAGCTTCAGAAGGAAAACTCCCCCCTACTAGTCGGTCACGCCACGAAGAGGCAAAATCCCATGTAACACCACTCGAGCAAGTGGTGCTGAGCATCGACCTCACAGAGCTCATTCAGGCAGACTTGTTGCGCAAAATCAACTTTGATGATGTACTTAAAAACTTTGCCAGACGTAAATCTAGAAAAAAGAACTTTAAAATGTAAATGTGTGCTCTCTCTGGCTTTCTTATCTATCAAAAGAGTTACAGTATTTTTGTCTACTATTATTACAAAATTAATTAACTATTAATGGTAATAAAGAAATACCTTATTGTAGGTTTTATAATAGTGATAGTAGTACAAATATATGTGTTTACATTAATTTCACAACTATTTTTCTTTGCTAGTTTTTTTGCATAATATTGAACATACCAGCAGTCAGTGGAGGATCGGGGGCCCGGGGCAGTAGGGGACACCCATGTGGGTTTGTGCCTAGGGCAACAAGATGGCTTAATCCGGCCCTGATTGGGAGTGTGGGTCGTAGGGGGCGATCCGCCCTGTGCGCCATTTCCAGGAAAGTTCAGAGTTTTGACGTAAGGGGAGATGGTAAGAATCTTGGCCCTGCCCCAGGCGGTACTAACACTTCTAACTTATACCCCAATGGCTGTCTCTAAGTTAAAATATTACTTGTTGACGGGGCCGTTGCTGAGTTATCCAGCGCCTGCCAGCAATATATATTATTATATTGGAGCCTCCTCCATAACTAAGGTACCCACTAAAGCGTCTGTGGCTGTGGTGTTTGAAGGCCGTGCAGCACTGGCCAACAGGATGACATTTCTTTGACATACTATAGAATTAATCATAGATATAATAACTTATAAATTAATTATACAAAAGTTATAGCCTTTGAAAATAATTAGAAATCGTAGATTTTCACAGATTTTTAGGTGACAGCTGTCACGTCATGTGTCACACGGTTTAGATATATGATAGAATTAAATTATAATAAAAAGGTCAATTATGGACTGACAGAATATTGCAAAACTTGTGAATAAATGTACGTGCTTATTCTGAGGACACTCCCATCTCCCACCCCTCGAGCCGACAGGGCCGTATTGCCCTAATGTAACCGTAATCAAGTATCAAAAATACTGCCTCAAACCCTAGGGCGTACATAATATATTATTTATGTAAGGCCCTTACTTGAGATCCACCCCCCCCCCCCCCCCCCCCCCC
>CAXITT010000349.1:321117-348450 GCA_964033795.1 Lymnaea stagnalis | reverse complement strand
AACACGGGCTTTCATAAATAAGGTTGCCTAATTAAACACGGGCTTTCATAAATAAGGTTGCATAATTCAACACGGGCTTTCATAAATAAGGTTGCCTAATTAAACACGGGCTTTCATAAATAAGGTTGCCTAATTAAACACGGGCTTTCATAAATAAGGTTGCCTAATTAAACACGGGCTTTCATAAATAAGGTTGCATAATTCAACACGGGCTTTCATAAATAAGGTTGCCTAATTAAACACGGGCTTTCATAAATAAGGTTGCCTAATTAAACACGGGCTTTCATAAATAAGGTTGCCTAATACAAGGTTTAAACGTGAATGACATAAACTCAGTTTAGTTACAATAACCAAGAGGTCGTCCATGAAATGCGCCGTCCTTTAGCGGAGGGATGTACAAGAAAGCCACACTATATGCTCAATGACTGCCAGCATAGATTCCGAGGCTATAGATCACGTGAGATCCAGCTCCTCGAATAAGTAGAAGACTCGACGACCAATCTAAAGAACAGCAAGCAGACTGATGTCCTGGTGATGGTCTTCTCAAAGGCATTTGATCGTGTCAATCAAAGTTTGCTTTTACACAAACTGCAGAGATATGGGATCCAAGGAACATACCAAAACATTTATCTTTAGCTTCCACGGCAACTGATGCCAGGCAGTAGTGGTGGACGGCACAATCTCCTCCTTTGTCGATGCTAAGTCAGGGGTCCCCCAGGGCTCGGTCCTCAGCCTCTGTTTGTTCCTAGCAAATATCAATGACCATGCCGAGAAGCTGACCTCCCAAGCAAGACGACACGGCGGTGTATATTATAGAACAGTTCTGACCAGGACCAGCTAAAACAGGATCTCAATCGGCTAGCTGAGTGGGAGATGAGCTGGGACATGTCATTTCATCCTGCCAAGTGCCAGACCATCTCAGTCTCCATAAGTAGTACCCCTCTACACCATCATTACGAAATGCATGGCCATGTACTTGAACCAGTTTCCTCCATAAAGTACCTTGGTGTTACCATTCAAAGAGGTCCACTGGAGCGAGCATATTAACAATGCAACCAGGCAAACAAGACCCTAGGGTTCCTAAGGCAACATCTAAGGATCGGCAACTCTAGTGAGAAAGAAAAAAAACCATATAAAGCCTTTTTCCGGCCGCTTTAGATTACATCTTCAGGCTGTGACCCATTCACTCAGAAGAGGATCGACAGGTTGGAGGCGTTCCAGCGAGGGACAGCACGCTTTGTCCTGAACCGCTTACGGGAATACCTCTAGTGTTGGCATCATGCTGGAAACAATGGGCTGGTCACCATAATTTGAGGAACGGCGACTATTATCCAGGCTGTCCATGAGGTTCAAGATAACAATGGGCTGATCCAGCATTAAACAGAAATTCACCCCTCTCCCCACTATAGACAGCGACGAGGCCATGACAGGCAGTTCCGGCTCATTACAGTAAGTCGTTTAGTACAGGGACAGCTCATTCCTGCTAAAGACAATACGGGACTGGAAAAAAGGAACTGTTGAGGCGACAACACTTGACACATTTGCGACTATTGCCTCCAGCTTTACAACACCCAGTTCCTGATATCCACGCTGAGTAGTCCTTGCAACAAGTGAAGTATCCTCTTCAAAACCAGACACAGGAGCATCGCGAACCCCTTCTACATAAATAGGAGCCAGAATGATCAATACATTGATCGTGGATTCTCAAGATATAGAAGAAGAAGTGGGGTGAGGGAGGGGGTAAAAGATAATATTTGAAGCCATATATTTTTTATCCTCGTGAGGAGATACTGATCTTCCATCGAGCGCCTCCCCAGGTGGCTGATAGGGGAAAGCCCACCAGATATGGAGGGTACCGGGGAAATAAAATAACCGGGGCGGACCAAAATCAGTACCTACTGCCTTGTAGGAAGTGGAGGGATCCACAAAGGCTAGGGACCCGACCCAGTACAAAGGCAGCTACCCTGAGAGCTGCAGGGGGCATCCCCCCAGACGGTTGTGCGCAGGGCTTACGACCCTGCCACGTCAAAAAGCTAATGTTACGAAAGTAAAACCACAATCAGAAAAACGGACTGATATTTATGGATTTCGACCCATGCCTGACCACACACATAACATTTGGATAGCGACTTGGAATGTACTCAGTTTATACAGAGCAGGTGCCTTGGCCCGCCTCAGTGAGGAATTACTTAGATATAGAATCGTGATTGCGGCACTACAGGAGATTAGATGGAAAGACTCAGATATCCTAAATACAAAGGAATATACAATATTCTACAGAAGAAACAACACAAATACCTTAGGAACAGGGTTTGCCGTCAAAAGAGAGACAGTAAATGCAGTCATTGGGTTTAAACCAGATTATGCTCCATAAGGATTAGAGGAAAAATGTTTAACATCACGTTAATCTGCGCTCATGCTCCAACGGAAGATACAGATGAAAGCATGAAGGAAACTTTCTACGAAACACTGGAAAGAGTATTTGATGAGGCTCCACGCCATGATAGCAAAATAGTCCTTGGCGATTTCAATGCGAAAATTGGAAAGAACTAGTCTACAGATCAACAATCGGAAAGTATGCATGATGAGAGCAATGACAACGGAACACGTCTTATAGACTTCTCCTCTGGAAAAGGAATGACAATCAGTAGCACAGTATTCCAACATAAACAAATACATAAAGCGACATGGATATCTCCAGATGGATTTACCTGTAATCAAATAGACCACGTACTCATCGACCGGAGGCATGGCTCGGACATATCAGATGTGCAAAGTTGTAGAGGGGCGGACATAGACTCAGACCACATGCTTGTTAGAATCAAATATAAGCACAGAATTTGTAACTGGACCCACTGGTCAACCAACCAACTTTAAATGAAATAAAAGATGTAATCTCCACCATGAAAAATAACAAAGCCCCAGGAATAGACCTTATCCCTGCAGAACTCTTAAAGCTAGGTGGTAGAGAACTGCATAGGCAAATACACGAACTTATAACCAGAATCTGGTAGGAGGAATAAAATGCCAACTAAATGGGACACGGCACTCATAATCCCAATCCACAAAAAGGGATCTAAGTTGATCTGCTCAAACTATAGAGGTATCTCCCTTCTTAATGTACAAAATCCTCACAAAACTTATAGCGAGAAAATTGGAAAAGTATAGTGAACAGATCCTAGGGGACTATCAATGTGGATTCCGGCAGAATAGGTCAACCACGGATCATATTTTTACTATAAGATGTCTCCTGGAGAAATGCTACGAATATAACAACGACATACACCAACTATATGTGGATTACAAAACAGCATACGATAGCGTAAACAGGAATTACTTATACAATGCTCTACAAGAACTTGGAGTCCCTAACAAGCTTACTCGGCTCATACACATGACAATGGCCAACTCCAAAAGCAGAATCAAGGTTCAGGGAAAATATTCAAGGGAGTTCATAGTTAATCGGGGCCTCACACAAGGAGACTCACTATCGTGTATCATGTTTAACATCACGCAGAAAAAAGTTATTAGAAGCATTCACATTAGCACCAGTGGAACCATAACAAACTATTTCCAGAGAGATACTACAGAGCAATGACCATCAGGAACATTATATAGCCAACCATTGCAGTACCTGGCATATGCAGATGATATAGCACTACTGGGTAGAAACCGTAATGACATAATTAAAGCAATTAGGGAACTTGAAAATGCCTCATTCAAAGCTGGCCTTGATATAAATGAACCGAAGACAAAATATATGATAATGTCAAGAAACTCCCATGCTGATAATAGCATCAATATAAACAACCACAAATTTGAGAGAGTGGCCACATTCAAATATCTAGGGGCAACTATAAATGAGCACAATGAGATAATGTCGGAGGTGAAAGAAAGGATAACAGCAGGCAACCGCTCCTATTTCAGTCTACAAAAGCTACTGGGAAAACAAAAACTTATCAAGGGGAACAAAGAAAAAAATATACACCACCATCATAAGACCTGTAGTAACGTACGCTAGTGAGACCTGGACCCTCACCAGAAAAGCAGAGAACCTGCTCAACACATGGGAGAGGAAAATCCTCCGCAAAATATACGGACCAGTGATTGAAAATGATATCTGAAGAATACGTACAAACCAATAACTTTACTATTTGTACAAAGAACCATCCATAGTCACAATGATAAAAAAAGGCAGAATACGCTGGGCAGGTCATGTTGAAAGGATGCCGGAATGCAGAGCAGCCAAAATTATATACAGGCAGAAGCCTAGAGGCAGACGACTCATCGGTCGCCCAAGGATGAGGTGGATTGATGATGTGGAGACAGATTTACACCAGTTGGGGGTTCGAGCATGGAGACGGAAAGCCATGGATCGCTCTGAATGGAAGGATGTGGTGGAGCAGGCCAGGGCCCTACATGGGCTGTAGTGCCATTGATGATGATATATTTTTTATCCGGCAAATAAAATCTGAAATTGACAGTGATGTTTAACTTTCTGTTGTGGTGGAAGTATTATGACAGAAGATGTCTCTTTTATAATAAATAAAATGAAGTGCGTTTTAGATTTAATTTTTGTTAGTTTTTAATTTGTTAACAAATGTTTAGTTCGTAAGTGTTACGTACTTTAACAGAGTGGGTCACGAGGTTGTGACCTGGGGAAAGGGGGGGGGTGTAAAATTTGTACAAAATAGCGTAATGTATTTTATGGACGACCCTTTATCAAAATCTGATTTAACAATATATATGAGACCATATGAGATAAACAGGAAATATTGGCGTCTGAAGGGGGTGTGGAGGGCGTCATCCGCCAGGGACGGCACTTTAAAAAAAAAAATCGAGAGGCGGCCTTTTTGGTCAGCTACAGCGTCTTTATCATGGACATATTCGGCAACGTGCTTGGCCCGCCAAACCTACCTACGCCCTTGACAGGAAACATTAATTTTACCAAACTTATATTGAAAGCGGGACAACAATTCAAAGCGACCGGGACCGGGCTGCTAAACCGAGACGATCTCAGCCACACAGAGAACGCGTCGTATGCCTTGCAAAGCATGAAGTGAAATTTAAAAAAATTACAACTGAAACCATGCAGAGGCGTCACGAGCGTTATTGTCACCCCCGTCCTGTAAACTTATGGTGTCGTCCCCCCAACCCTGTTCTTGTATTAAACTGTGTTCTTTTTATGAAAGCGGCTCCAGCGAACTCAGCCAAATTTTTATTTTCCACCAGTCTGACTCCAAAAATTTAATCAACGTTTATCATGAAAGGAAGTAAGAGAAAACAAAAGGTAAAAAACAAAAAAAAACAACAAAAAAACAAACTAGATTAGTTTTGAAAAAGTTAGATCGATAGCTACTTTATACATTAAGCCATTTAATAGTATTATTTATTATAAGAGTAGGTCAGAAAGACGTTTTCTCCCTTGACAACAAGCTTTCAAACTTTTAAACCCGTTAATTATAGTTAGCATAATAATATGGGAAAAACATTGTTTTATTCATGAAGATCATGTGATTGTCACGGGTAAATAATTATTTTGATCGTCTCAAGTCTACTGTTTTAGAAAATCTTTCTGAAGATACGTTTTTAATTGATAAAGTGTACGATATCACCGACGGATGGCGCGGCTTGTGTATCCTCCCCTAATTTTCCTGCCCACCCTTCCCCCTTTAATCACAATAAAATGTTAAATCTCGTTCGGAGTGTGACTATATTCGGGATTATGTTCTCCATGTTTTTGGTCTTCGCTACCAACGACGCCACCGACATGCAAGAAAATGGAACTCAGTTACCAAGCCATCAGGACGGCTAATCAAGCACGTGAAGCTGTACGTAAATATTTGTTAAAAGATAGAAAGTTAAATATTGAAAAAACGGCGCAAACAGTAACATTCCGAATAATTTAACAAATGATTATTCACACTGAACTGACAGAGCACACATCACTGCACTGCACACACTCACACTGACGAGTAATTTGCTTGTAAACTAGTTGTAAAATGTAAACCAATGTAATTTGAATGTTAACTCACTAAACTTATGATTATGACTTAACTTAATTATAATATTAATAGAACATTAACATGGCTGTTAGTGTGAGTTTCAGTGACGTGAGTCAATGAGCGATACTGAGTGACTGCCTGCCTTAATTTAACTTAATTACTTTTGCCTTTTATTTACCCTGCTCCTTGCGTGGGACATAGACTAAGGACTAAGACTGTCTACCTACAGTCTACCTCTACTCTACAAGAATAGTCCACCTAGGGGTAGGCTCTGTACTTTCCATTTGCTTCCAGTTGTATTCTTTGGCCCTCTTCTTTTCCTTTTCCCTGTGGCTCCATGTTAGCTATTATCTGGTGATGTTATCTGGGTGTACGAAGAGTGTGCCCGGCTAAAGCTAAGAGATCATCAATCCTGTGATGTCATTTGCGTGTTTATTATAGTTGCAGTGAATTAGGGTTAGGGATATATTTAAGGTTCAGGTTAGGTTTAGGGATACATTTTGGGTTCAGGTTAGGTTTAAGGATACATTTAGTCTTAGTGTTCAGGTTGGGTTTAGGGATAAATTTATTTTAGGTTTAGTGACAGAATTAACTGGTTGTGTCAACCAAGATGGCGGCCATCGCGGGACATTCTTGATGCATTTACCATGTGCCCTATTCACTTCACCTTCATCTTTTTTATGTCTTCAGCAATAGGCTCTTGGTATGTCCACTCCAGTATGTCTTTGTTGGTGATGATAATGTTTGACCATTTTATATTCAGGATCTTTCTAATTGTGCTGTTTGTGAAGGTTTGTACTTTCTACATGATGCTCGCAGTTTATTAAGTTTGGCTCCAAAGTAAAAGAATAAAAAGTAGGACTGATTTAACATTTGTGTTGACTGACAGCTATAAAAAATGTCTCTATCTAGCCTAGTAACCCCTGAGACTGAGACTCAAAGTCAATTTTAGTCCAATTCCTGGCATATAAACAAGTGAACTAAGATCAATATTAATTATAATAATACTCGACTACCTTGTATATTACTACTATTAGAGTTAAAGTGTTAATGAATTTAATGTCGTTAGACCTTAGTAATTAAATTGCTGAGACAGTTATTAGTGTGAGCGGCAAGTAATTGCCTACATGTGATGATACATAGTTACATAACATCATAAGCACATGACATACTCTTTACACTGAATTGATACACTCTGTACTGTACTCCACGGTACATCATTGTTAAATATATTTAACTTATTGTATTGTTAGGATATTGTTGCCTGGTGTAGTAACTAATATTTTAGTAGTAGCCAAGTAGGCCTAAGTAAGGCCAAATAGGTAGGACATTTTGATTTATTCACCACTAATAGGCCTAACACTTTGCCTATCATAACTTGTCATAATAAGTTTAAAAAAATATTTGTCATATGTGCCTAACCTGGCCTGAAAATTTATTGCCATAGAGCAGGGGTCTAAAAATTACAGGCCAGTTATTGTTGACCAGGAGTCTTTTACCTGGTCTGCCTGGCCACTATACGGGTACCCAGGTAGCAAAGACAACTATGGAACCAGACATTGGCCATCTCATTAGCCAAAAACAGGCAGAGACCTCCTAGTTCAATACCAATAAGATTATGTTGATTAAAATTGCTTTTCATTTTAAATATTGTATTTTTTCACCTGATTTTTTTCATAACCAATATGATAAATGCAATGTGCTGAGGAATCTGCTTGTTTTGTTTATTCAAACTATGGTTTCTGAGGGACAGTGAAATGTACCCCGCTCTGTTTAAAAAAAATTTAGACCTTTTTAATGACAACTATTTTGTTATATGAAATAGTAGAACAAGATATGTGGAGGCTTGAATCAAAAGACAGGAGAATAAGATGTGAACATTTCGGTTAAGAGCCTTCCTCAGCCAACAGGAGATGTATTATGTTTTATATTTTATTTTGTGTAATCTCATCATATTTGACATATACATAATTTTCAAGTTCTTTTAAATAATGAAATTACAGGATGAGCTGAGGACAGATTCCAGAAAGAAAAATCTTCTCATACTTGTATTAAAATACCTCAATGAAGAAGGGTGAGATACTATTTAGGCCGTAATGTATTCATTATTTATAAATATGGCCTAAAATTTATACAATTAAAAAAAAAATTTACATTAAAATTAGCCTGATTCAAGGATAAACAATCTTACAATACTATAGTGATGCAAGTATAATATAAGGAATTCCATTCAAACATGAGCAGTTAATTGCACATCCAAATGAATTAATTACAGTCTTTTGAATTAAACACATATTATTTTATTTTTGTCCATGAACCATTGAGTTTGAATTCTATAATTTTTTTACATTTGCAAAGCTATTCAATAGAAATCTTTAGTAAACAAGTACTCTCTCCCCCCCCCCCCCCCTAGTTGGCATGTCCGTCCCATTATGGCATGTCGATTAAGAGGTCCTGCCACCTACCCACCTGGCATTACCTGGGCCACAATATCACCATGTAGGTTAGAAAAAGCACAGTTGCATGGCACTACCCAGTGCAGTTGAAAATAATGGCAGCAACAGGTTGGGCTATGATTAAACTTGCCGTTAATGGGTATGAGACATGGGTGGGTTGTGGCAACACATACAGATGATTCTATCATACAGCCTGTGAGGGGCCTTTTCCTAGGCAACCATTTTGTCCCAGCTACAATGTGATCATTCACAAAGTAGAAACTACATATAGAAATCCATATTACAGGGCAATCTGACACCACCATGGGATGGGGAGGGTTGTTTTCAGGGACATTAAAATATATACATGACAGTTACAAGAGAGTTTGACTGCAGGCGCGAAAGCAGCACCACCAGCTGACCAGGTGTTTCTTGGTTGATGCCACCCCACACACATAGTCAATCAAGTGGAAGGCGGGTGGGGCTGTCTAAGCTGGTGGGACTTCTTGGCCTGTCTAGTTAGCCCTATTGGGGTTGGGGAGAAGAAGGGGTATGTTGGGGACGACCTAATGAGCTCTGGCTCGGTGGTCTGTTGTTTTTCTTAAGATATTAGATTAGTAAACCAGCATTAAAATATATTTAAGGTAAACTTAATATTTATGAATGATGTTAAATAGCTATGCCTAAATTTTAGCATACTGAAAATTTATCAATATTGTTTAGAACTCATCTACTATAATTTAGCTGTTGAATAGTGACTGTTACAATTCATCATCATCTTCCACAGATATTTGGATTCAGCTTCTAATCTTTCAAGGGAAACTAACATCGACATTCACCGATATGAAGTCTGTGATAACATTGACTTGGAGACTATTCTCATGGAATATGAATCATATTATTATGTAAAATTTGCCAAATACCCCAAAATTACAAAGAAACTTTCTCCTCAAAGTGGTAAGACAATTTTTTTTAAAGCTTTGAAATAGGTACAGTATAAAATGGATGTTATTGAACTGTTAAAAAATAAACAATTGAATTATTTTGTGAAGTGATGAATAATCTGATGTGTATGGTATAAATGTTTAGATAAATTGCAATGGCACTTGAAATTTTAAATTATTTATGGGAAATGAAGTCAAATGATGGAACTATTGCATTTTTTCTCTACTGTCCAAATTATGGCTTGTTCTATACTCACTATACTCAAAGTGGCAATGGGAGGTTTAAGAAATTGTTTTATAATTGTTTTAAATCGCATATCCTAAAACCCATGATGCCCTAATGCCATGCAAATAAGGACATTTCTACAGTGTGGGACCTATTCTGATCTTGTTTGTTTAGCAGAATTTATTAAAAATAATATTGCAATTTCAAATCTGTAATAGGGTTAATTGGCAAGCTACTAAACAAAACTGGAACAATCAAATGCTATAATTTTACTTAAAATAGAGAACTGTATAAGCTTAACAACAAAAAATACAATTGAGCTTCATTAGGATAGCACTTCCTTATCACACAGATTGTCACACATAAACAAATTGAGTCTTTAAGGCTATGGGAGTGACTCCAACAGAAAAATCCTGAAATTATTCCCATTTACAGTAAGCAGTATGACATTGTATGCAATGAAAATTCTGGCAACTCCTTTGACACCCCCTGATACCAAGTTGCATTTTCCATGTGATCATTGCACCAGCTGCTGGACGAAGGGGGGGATCTTGGGTTACTGGAAAACAGTCAATTCTTTATGGCTTTGCAACTTACAGCAAAACAACATCATCTCTTAGAAATATACAGGCGCCAAATTTTTTAAAACTATTTATTTATCGCTCCCTTATTTATCTAGAAATTTATAAAAAGTTATCAATTATTTCCTTATATTTTAATAAATGTTAATTATTTTTCTTCCAGGCATGCCAGGTATCTGATTTTATTTCTTAGATGTTCAGTGTCTTTGATTGCAAGAATTAAAAGTATTAGAGCTCATATTATTATACCATATATACTGAGCTTTATAAGTCTCATTTCAAGAGATAATTATATCCAAAGATTTTATCAAAAACCTTTAAATATATTGATTCTATGTTAAGAAATTATCACTATTGCATTTTGGTGGTCCGTTGACAAAACTGTACACCTTCAAAGCTAATTCACTGGATATCTTTATCTGATTCCTTACTCAACTGCTTTTGTCGTGAATTTGTGGATTCACATTAATTAATTTAAGCTTTGTTTTTTAATGAATTTCTATGATGTTATTTTCCTAATGAATTAGTAATTTATGTGGTTTTTAAAAGGATCCATATTGACTACAGTATTAAAATTTACTAAAACTCAAACACTTATGGTCTATAAATTGTAATAAGCTAATCTATTTATTTTACATTCAAATTTTTCTATTTAGCTAAAAGTTTAAGCTCATCTGAAATTGTCTGTCTGCATTTGAGAAATAAATACAGAAGTTTGTATTATATATAAAACTATTTTAAAGCAATTTTTTTCCTTTAAATTTCTGAAATAAACTTCTTTTCAATAAATCCTCATTACAATCAGCAGTTCTTAAGCTTTGTGAATATTTAATAATTTGTTTCCATTTCAAATTTGCGCACAGGATAAAGGCAGGGGAATATCTTAAGAAACAATATTTATTATTTAAAACTTTGATAATCTTTTTGCGATATTTAATAACATTCAACATTTAAAATTGTAATTGGCTCTATAGAGGTATTAGTAACATAAAAGATAACAGGTTTATACTTTAAGAAATCAATTTTCATAGCTAAAAATAATAAGAATAATTAAACTAGATTGTCCACATTTATTGAACAGTGCAGGATTCTAACCTTTACAAAGAATACATTTATTACAATTATTTAAATTTTAAAAATATTTCATCCAGTCATTTCCTCATCATTTTGTTTTAGGAAAGTTAACACTATTTTTTTAAACAAATAAATTATAAAAATTTGTTCAAATTATGAATTTAAAATCTATCTAATTTATTTTAATTTTGACAGCAGGCAATTAACATTTGAAAAAAGTTTCATGCTTTGAAATTCTGTTATTTCAGGATATTTATTCTCAAAATCCTGATGTTACCACAAATGGTGGTGAGACAATTAATGGTGTTCAAACAATGAATAGTGGTCACTCAATGAATGGTGGGGATACAATGAATAGCTAAAAATAATAAGAATAATTAAACTAGATTGTCCACATTTATTGAACAGTTGCAGGATTCTAACCTTTACAGAGAATACATTTATTACAATTATTTAAATTTTAAAAGTATTTCATCCAGTCATTTCCTAATCATTTTGTTTTAGGAAAGTTAACACTATTTTTTTAAACATATAAATTATAAAAATTTGTTCAAATTATGAATTTAAAATCTATCTAATTTATTTTAATTTTGACAGCTGGCAATTAAAATTTGAAAAAATGTCTCTCGATAAACACATATCTCACATTTGTCGTTCAGCATACACCACTATCCGTCAGATCAGCTCCATACGTCACTACCTCACAGTTAGGGCTACAAAAACTCTAGTCTGTGTTCTTGTTCACTCCCGTCTTGATCATTGCAACTCTCTTCTGTCAAGTTCACCAAAACACTGCATAGAAAAATTGCAGAAAGTTCAAAACTCAGCTGCTAGGCTAGTTTTAAGGCAAAAAAAAGGTGATCACGTCACTCCACTACTCCATTCCCTTCATTGGCTACCTATACAGGCACGCATTGACTACAAGTTGTTTGTTCTCTGTCACAACTTTACTTGGATTTCTGCCCTTCCTATCTAACCGAACTTCTTTCTGTCTATTCACCCCTTCGACAGCTTTGCTCCTCTGCAGACACGCGTATTCTGTCCGTTCCCAAGACACACACTAAAACATATGGTGAACGATCTTTCTCTTTCTGCGCCCCCAAATAATGGAATTCTTTGCCACTACATATACGCAATATACCAACCAACCAGGCCTTCAAAACTGCACTCAAAACACATCTTTTTAAATTATACTACCCTGAGTGATTCCCCTCCTCTGACCGATAAACGATCTTGCTGGTTGCCGTCCATGGTTTGCCTTGTAAAAGTTATGTGTTGGGGTGGGTGAATATACATTTTTTTTGCTGTTCTTTATTTCATAAATGCATTTTATTTTGATGTCATGATTATGTCTCTTTTGATAAAATTTTTATGTACAGCGCGGTGAGCCCAGCCCTAGGCTGGGGTACAGCGCTATATAAGACCCCTTTATTATTATTATTATTATTTTGGGGAGCATTTTAGAATTGTCAGTAAATTTTCAATTTTATTAACAGGTGGTTCTTGTATGGCCTTGAGACTTCTGGGAGTCATTATCCTATTACAATTTAAAAACTAAAGCAAGATTTTCTGTCATTTCAGCTGGTGCATCAGATAAAAGAACACAAGTCAAACTAAACAGAACAAATAGGTAGGTGTACTATTTTAAGATTAAATTATGCTTGAGTAACCACTGTAAAGATTCACTGATTTATTTTATTAGATCAGTCAAAGAAATTTGACAAAGTCCAAAAATCATTATTTCTCTAATCACTTTCAGAAATTACAGACCTGTTTACATCTGAGTTCTGCACATAATTTTAGGGACTGGAAAATTAGTGTTTTCTTGAACATTTGAAACAGCATGCACTCTGTCCTAAAATCTATGTAGATCAAGTCAATAATCTGATTTTGAAAGTTCATTTATTTAAATATTTTCTGTGCTTAATACTATACTTTCTGTTTTTTTTTAGTTCTGCAAACTTTCAAGACATTACAATTGCAAAGGTCAAACCAAATGTTCTAATCTTTTTTAACTTACAGTGTAAAAACAAATAGTCCATCCCTTCCCAGAATCCCACAGACGACTCGGCCGCCATCACCACCACAGCAGCAGCCCCCCATAGCTCGCCCAGCTTCAGGATCAGGCAAAAACAAGCGCACTGTTACGTCATCAACACGTAAAGGCATAAACCCCGTAAACCCACAGGTCTGTATTGTTTAGTTATGTTTTGCGGTAGCATACATAAATTCATATCCAGCTCAACTTTAAATTCTGTTTGTCTTAAATGACCCCTCACCCCACTTTATCTTTTAACCTTAATGGCATACAAATCCTATAAATTATAACCTTATCAGTTTGAATTTTTAAGCTCACAAAATTTGTACACTAGCTTTGGAGTTTCCTTTAATTTGGACATTATTCTAATATATTAGTTTGGTTATTATTCAGCTGAGAGATGTTGGTGCTGCTAACGGCAATGGAGATGGACTGTCCTTACAAGGCATTACAGTTCATGGGAGCAATGGAGCAGCTGAGCCATCAACAGTGCCTACATTAAAACAGCGGCCAAAAGTGAGACTAACCAGCACTTGTTTTACAATGATGGCTCTGTGTAATTGTGTGTGTGTGTGTAGGTAAAGGAGGGTGGGGTAAAAAAAAAAAGCTCAAAACTTTTGTAGGTCATTTTTGCATAATTTTATAAATTAACCATGAATATTATTTGCATGTTAAATACATGATAATTATATTAAATTTTAAATAAATCTTATTTCTGCTCCAAATAATACCTCTTTTTTAACATTTAGAAGTAAATACTTACTAAAAAGAAATAGGAATAAAATGGTTTAAATAACCAGCCATAAAAGTTATAAGGTATAAGTGTTAGTGCAAAAGAAAATGTGTTTTTTTATGGAAAATATCTTTAATATGATCTTTATTTATTTCTCTCTTTGAACATAGCTGGGCCAAATAATTGATATACGCACAATGATAAATGAAGCTACAAAACTGAATGTTGAAGAAGGGGGGGATTCCATTGGATCTGTGAGTAACCTCAAATGTATATATTTATTTTTTAAATACCGATAGATTTGTCAAGACTCTTAATATATGAATTAATTTATCTTGTTAATCAACTTATTTTTATGTGTATTAAATGATTTTTCATTATTACTTAAAAGTAATTAATCATACCAAACTTTGATGTCTTATTGGTTATGAAATGTAATTTTACTTTTGACCATCTTTATAGGACAAAATCTTAAAGCCTCTAGGTGGTTATCTTGGTTATAATAGTGAATGGAGGGAACTAGCACAAGTTATATCACGGGTAAAAACTATTTTATTTCTTCTTCACTTTTGCAACATCTATGCTCAAATTCTTTAAAAACAAAAAAAGAACAGCTTCTTTTTTAGACTGCATTAAGGCACACACAATACACTTAAGTACGATATTGAAGTTTTTTATTGATTTGATAAGAGAAAAATTAATTGTACTGTCCTCGTTGGTTTTTTTTTTGAAAACGGATACCAATAATCTCTTGCAGTGGTTAGCAAGTAATCCAAACTCAATTCTTATAATGTTTGTAAAAAATAACAGATACCAATAGTCTCTTGCAGGGGTTAGCAAGAAATCCAAACCCAATACTTATAATGTGTGTAAAAAATAACAGTACCATGTGTATTACCTAGCATATAAATAAAAGAAAATATCTAGAGAAAATATTTAAAATTACTAATGGATTCAAAATGGATTTTTAATAAAGTTTTATCTTTAGTTTTGTATGTTTGACTTTAGTACAGTTAAAGTAGAAGTAAAGGCTTGCTTTGTATTACATTAGTTTCTTTTAGTTTAAGTTATCTTAGACCATTTAATTTAAGTACTGGATTTTTAAAAAGAAATGTAGTCCAAATATTTAAACCGCTTTTATTTAAAGGAAACTGAAATCTCTGGGCTGCTAATTATTAATTTCAAATGTTAGTTAATAAATTTAAAAAAAATATTTTTATTTTGACAGCCGGCAATTAACATTTGAAAAAAGTTTCATGCTTTGAAATTCTGTTATTTCAGGATATTTATTCTCAAAATCCTGATGTTAAATGGGATGACATTATAGGTCTTGATGAAGCCAAAAGATTAGTCAAAGAGGCTGTTGTTTATCCCATTAAGGTAGTACTGCTATTTAAATAATTATAATTTGAGCAGCTCTTAAATCCAGCTCTAAACATTTGTACTATCAAATGAGCATCTAAAACAAGTAGGTCAATTCATAGTATAAACAGAGCTTAACTACATAAAAGGTGCAGCAAGTCTATAAATGATATAGTAATTTTAAAAAATGTGTGAAGAAATGTTTATCATTATAGATATATCTAATAATTGGAATAAAATATCTTTTATATATTAATGAAATTTCTTAGACTTAGACCATGATTCTGGTACTCTTCTTTTTTTCAGTATCCACAGCTTTTCCAAGGTATTCTCTCCCCTTGGAAAGGCTTACTTTTGTACGGTCCTCCTGGTTAGTACCTTTAGAGTATAGTCTGTTAACATATTTTTAGTTCATGCAACTGTGACTGTATTTATATAGTGTTCAAGGGACATAGTACTTTTTAGATCAATTTAACTTGTTTATTTAATAGGAACAGGAAAAACTTTGCTTGCAAAAGCAGTGGCAACAGAGTGCAATACAACCTTCTTTAATATTTCTGCATCAAGCATTGTTAGCAAATGGAGAGGTGATTCTGAAAAACTTGTCAGGGTGAGTGTCACCACTACTCATTGTATCACCACTTTTGATTGTATCACCACTATTCATTGTATCACCTCTATTCATTGTTTCAACACCATTAATTGTATCACCATCATTTGTGGTAACATCATTTTCTATTGTATCACCACATTTATTGTATCACACCTATTCATTTATGAAGGAAATGATCGAATCATTGTTTCAATGAGTGATAATTGACGTGATATTTTGACTTTATTTTCTGTCAGGTTTTATTTGAGCTGGCAAGATTTCATGCACCCTCCACAATATTTCTTGATGAGCTGGAATCTGTTATGAGCCAACGAGGATCTCAAGGAGGAGGAGGGTAAAAAACATAAATTAATGGATTTTAAACATTTTTTATATTTTTGTTTTCAATGTCTAACAACACCTGTATAAAAAAAGTGTGGTGCCATCATTCACATAGAAAACTAACATACAATTAAAATACCGGTATGTAGAATTACGCTTTAGATAAATTATTTCAAAAGTAAAATTTGACTAATAATTATGTTGAAAGCAGATAAAACTTTATAATTTTCCTGATATTTCAGTGAACATGAGGGTAGCCGGAGAATGAAGACAGAACTACTAGTTCAAATGGACGGACTGTCAAAGACGGATGATTTAGTTTTTCTTTTAGCCGCTTCCAATTTACCTTGGTGAGCAATTTATCATTTTAAAAACAAATTATAATTTTTTTTTGTGTGGTTAGGGTTATGGTGGCTAAATGCCTAGAAAAATCCGTTACAAAAGCAAGACGTAATTTTTAAAAATAAATTAAATTAAAAAAAAAAACCAAAAAAAAAACAAAAAACTTTTATTGACTTTGAATCTGATTTGAAAAGATTGTATTTTAAGTGTCATTTCAAAGAAAATATGTACACATTTTTTAAAACACTGTTTTAAGTTTTGCTAAGTTAATTTTTATATAAGTTTGATGTGGAGATACATAACAAAATCTCACCAGATGTAGAAATAGTCTTCAGAGCCTGATAATAGTAATGGTCACAGAGAAGCTGCTACACACTATTAGCTGTGTGCTGTGTATTACTTTATCTGATTTATCACTCATGCACTTTCACTAAACAAAGAGATTGGTAACCATTAAGGGTTATTTTAAAAAGCAATTCATTCATTGTAAAGTAAATAATGTATCAAACATGAACAAATTGTAATTCCAAAGTTATTATTTTACCTTGTTCAAAACATATTATTTTTTTACAGCTTTGATGTCATTTAACATAAATCTTTTTTTAATGTTGTGATTCAGTTTTTAAAATATTAACCTATATATCTAGGGAACTGGATCACGCTATGCTAAGACGCCTTGAAAAAAGGATTTTGGTTGACTTGCCGACTCAAGAAGCCCGTAGAGCTATGTTTAAACACCACTTACCTCCTGTGGTGTCATCCAAAACTGGGGGACTGGAACTACTGGCAGAGCTTGATTATGATTTGTTAGCTGGGGTAAATCAATGAGCTTAATTTATATGTAAATCATGTTTCTTACAGCATTAAACAATAAATTATTTTGTGAACCTTATTTTCAAATTCTACTTAACATTTCTACAGAATACAATATCTGTAATAAACCTTGATAGTCCATTTAAGTAAAATCGTTCACTGCTTGAATTTTTTCCAAATACAAATTAAAGCAGAGCTCATAATTTAAATGTTTTATATTGATTATCAAAGAAACGGTGCATAAGAAATATTTTAAAATCTCTTTTGTTAGTCATTACAGAATTGTTTTCCATAAATTTTTAGAAAACTGATGGTTATTCGGGTTCAGACATCCGATTGCTTTGTAAAGAAGCAGCCATGCGCCCTGTTCGAAAGATTTTTTTTGCTCTTGAAAACCATACAGAAGGTAAGCAAAATGCAGTTTATGCCCGTTAGCTTTTCAATATTCATGAAATAATTTTAATTATTTTTTGCCCCGTAAAACTGATTAAAATAAGTTTGCAATTTTGTTTTTTTCTAGGAGAAGAGCTTCATATCCACTTAGATAAGATAAAAACAAGTGATGTTCTTGCTGCTTTGGAAAGAACTAAGCCATCTGCCAAGACCATGAAACAAAAATATGCTGATTGGCAAAAAGAATATGAATCTGTATAGCAGGAAAAACATGCATGCTTTTATATTACTGTGGTCCTTATTTGATTTTCACATTAAAAAAAAACAGAATGTGTTCACAATAACATGTCTATAAAATGTGCAAATATATACCCAATTGATACAATTTATCACATAAATATCTGGTAGTAAAATTGGTTTTAAAAATCTTATTTACATAATTTTTATTGATAATTCTCATACATGAATCTCCAGAAGTTTGATAAAAATTTCAATGAAATTGCAAATAAAAGGGATATGTAAAACACTTCCTTGTGCATTAATTTCAAGCTAAAAAGTCTGTGATAATTTTAATATTTAAATATATATTTTAAAGAATGCAGTGCTGTGGGATGCTTTCAAAATAACATTCCTGATAGAAAAAGCCCTCATGATTTTATTATAAACAATCAAATTGCAGTCTGTCCCAAACTTTTAAAAATAATTGTGCAAATTAATCTGTCATTTTGTCTTTTTTTGTATTGTTTCAAAACAAAATTTGCTGATTTTTTTAATGTGCTCTATAACAAGTGCTCAGTGACTTGACCAACAGTATTATTTTGCTTTTGTAGTTAACACAACTTTGGAAGGTAATAACTCAAATGTATTAATAATTGAGTGAAATTTCATTTACAACTGAATTCATGCAAATATTTCCATTTTACCCTCCTCACCCATTGTTACATTTGATCACAAGTTACCTTGCTTAAGACAAGTTGTGTCAAAATGTTTATCAACTTCTTTTGCTCAAAGCAATTACTGAAAGCCTAAGAGAGAATGTACATTTAAAAGTTTTTTGGTTCAATTTAAAAAACAACATTTTTTCTGTATGAAGGTATGTAGTTTTATTGAGAAAAAATTATTTTCTTCAGAAAGAATATTTAAAATATGAAGGGAAACAATTCTGTGTAACAACTACAATTCAACATTTTCATTTTACAGATGTGTATGAAACTCATTTTTATTGTTGGATTTCAAATTGATTAATCTGTTTCAACAGTGTTTCTAACATCATTGAATAAATATGTGCTCACCACTTCCATCTTCAAGGTGTGATGTAAAATTTAGCATCTAGTTCACAGATATATATAAAATGAAATTAAAGCATGAAGTAGTAGACTGAAATTAGCTACTTATAATTTCAAACTACTCTTTGACCTTTCAAACCTCTTCTGTGATATTTTTGCCAAGTATCTTATCCATCTATACAAATGATTATTGATGATATAGTTTTTACCCATAGTGCATTGCAAGTTACTGAAATTTCATGTAGGTGTATATTAAAAGTGTTATTTATTTAAAATATTGCTTTTAAATAGACACATTAAAAAAAACAATAATAATGAACTTGTGTTAAATTGTTTTCTATTAATTTCATGTAGAACCAGTGCTTGTTATGGTATAGATATGGTTGCAAGGGAAATAAAATTTATTCCATGGCAGCTTGTCTTTATTTGCATATGGATTTTATAATTTCATTAAAAATTAATTAATTAACAATATTTATGCAACTAGTAAAATATGTTTTCTTGATATTTCAGATAGATAAGAAATATTTCATAATAATATATTTACAAACAAATTTTTTTTTATCACATGACCTAAAATTTTCTGTTACATTGCTTGTAGGCCAATCACAGCTGATTTTTTTAATACCTCCCATGCCCATATTTTTGCATCCAACATGTTTCCAAATACAAAAATATACATTGATTTAAGTATAGGAAAAGGTAGCAGAGAAAACGCGCAAAGCTCCTTGTGCACTGTTAGACTTGCTCAGAGAATCCTCACACTTACCAATCATTACTTTCTGTCACGTCAGTGCGATTGAGTTTGTCACATCAAATTTGTTCTCACATTCAAACATCGTAATCCCATTAAAACTGAACACGATTCCTATTCCAAGAACAACGAGACAACGTAAAATTAAATCCAAGTTACCTGTCAGCTGGTCATATAATTATTCATACAGGTATAGCACAGCTCACTAAAGGTATTCAATGCAACCTACACAACATTCTGTGAGCAACAGTTATAAGTCAATATCAATTCTCGACGCTCTCCTAATAATATTAATCAACAAAAATCATATAACTGACAACTCTAGAAAAAATTGACTTGCTAGAACATGCACTTAAATTCTGTGTTCATACTTAAATTAATTAAATTACATGGAATTAGGCCTATTTTATCTGACACTAATGGACTCTGCAACGTTGTAATTAGTGACAGCAGCTTAAAATTTCAAAATATTTTATAAGTTCGAAGAGCATACCGCTAGGCAGTGGGGAAAAAACGTTTAAAGTTTAGCTTTTTTAAAACACCAAGGATATTTTCACGTCAAAAGCTATGAACATCTGCGATATTTTTATACATTTCTACACTTAAAGACATAAGTTCAAATAAACCAATAGAGCTATTAAAATTATATTTATTTTGTGATTATCCCATGTTTTATTTTAATTAGATCTAAAAGCATTAGACATACGTCTCAAATACAGAAAAATCTTAAAATCATCTACCATTTTAAATGTCAATGTATTAAATTGTTTAAACATTGGTCACCTTAAGCATAACTGCAACGTCTCATTCAAAAATCAAGTATTTACTTTTTGACTGAAATCTAAAAATGATCCAATGCAAATGGGAATAAGGGGAAGTGACTTCAAAAATCTTTATACAGTGGAACCTCGGATAACGAACGCCTCATTTGACGAACTAGTCGGTTATCGAACAGGTTTTGTTTGCAACTATTGTCTCGGATAACGAACGATGTTTCAGGTTACTAAAATAAGCATGTGTCTGTGCACACAATCCCACCGGGTCTGTGCACACAATCCCACCGTGTCTGTGCACACAATCCCACCGTGTCTGTAGTTTGCAGTAAACACTTTTGTCCGAGTGCTGAATTAAAAAAAAACACTTTGGTTGGTTTGTTTAGTTTCAGTTTTTGTGTTAGTTTAGCGCTTATTAGGGCGCAGTTTAGCGCTTATTAGGGCGCAGTTTAGCGCTTATTAGGGCGCAGTTTAGCGCTTATTAGGGCGCAGTTTAGCGCTTATTAGGGCGCAATTTAGCGCTTATTAGGGCGCAGTTTAGCGCTTATTAGGGCGCAGTTTAGTGCTTATTAGGGCGCAGTTTAGCGCTTATCAGGGCGCCTAAAGAGAAACGTGTTGCTAATAGGAGTCGTGTTCTTGTAGGAGTAAAGAGAGACATTGTATTCAAACATGACAATGGCCGCTATGTTGTCGACATCGAAAAGTGGCTGATGTCACGATGAGACTAAAGGAGTGGATGACGTAGCTTCATGAGTGGAGGATGTGACTAAAGGAGTGGATGATGTGACTAAATGACTGGATGATGTGAGTAAATGAGTGGATGATGTGACTAAATGAGTGGATGATGTGACTAAAGGAGTTGATGATGTGACTAATGGAGTTGATGATGTGACTAAAGGTGTAGAAGATGTGACTAAAGGAGTGGATGATGTGACTAATGGAGTTGATGATGTGACTAAAAGAGTATTTGTTGCAATGAAGAAAAAAGTCCTAATTGCTAGAGGAAGTAGAAAAAAACTATTGATAGTTTGAAAAAAAAGGAACATAGCGATTGGTGATGATGTTTAGGGAGACCATAATTTTTGAAAAGGCGAGGCTTTTTTTTGGTGATTTGTTGGCCGAAACATCAAGTTCAAGGGCTGAAAGCGATCAGTCAAAAGACTGTGGTTTGACGAATTTCGCCGAAGAAAATTACTTTAAAATATAAAGTTGCAAATGTACAAGGCTGAAACTGATCAAATGAATTGAGTTAACTGACCGAGTCCCCAAATTAATATATTATGCATATAATGTATAAATGTACCTAGATCATATATCATTTATTGGTTGGGGGGACGGGGGGGACTAGCTTTTAATTTTGCACCGCTCTGGTACACACCCTTGATTTGCGAGATTCAAATACTGGCGAGTTGTAAACTCATAATATACTCCTTTCGGAACCTGGGTCGCCATCCTCATTGTCCATATCATAAAAGCTGTATTAATATTAGGGACTGTGAAGATGGAGTGTTCGTCCAAACCAGATCTGATGATAGGCTGTTCAATATCGCCCGCCTTGGTGCAAATACCAAAGGAAAAAAGGTGCTGATTCGTGAACTGCTGTTCGCTGACGATGCCGCCTTAACATCTCACACAGAAGAAGGTCTGCAGGGGCTGGTTAATCCTCTATCACACGCTTGTAAAGAATTTGGTCTTTCGATTAGTGTACAGAAAACTCATGTAATGATGCAAGAAGCACCGTCCCCTCCAAATCTTATCTATTGAAGGTCATAATCTTTCGGTTGTTGATCATAATCTTTCGGTTGTTGATCATTTCACATACCTGGGATCCAATATTTCTAGTTCTCTCTCCGTTGATGAAGAGATAAATATCAGGATCGCAAAAGCAGCAGCAACTATGGCTAAGCTGAATAAGCGGGTGTGGAATAATCTCAATCTTACTGATAAAACAAAAATAAGTGTCAATCAGGCATGAGTGCTGAGCACGCTCCTATATGGTAGCGAAGTGTGGACCACATACACCAGCCAGGAGCAGAAACTCAACAGCTTCCATCAAAGATGTCTACGTCGCATTTTACGCATTCGTTGGCAGGACAGGGCGCCTAACGTGGAGGTTTTGGAACGTGCACACATGTTTAGCATATTCTCCTTTCTTATCAAGAGGCACCTTCGCTGGTTAGGTCATGTACGGAGAATGGAGGAAGGACGTATCCCAAAGATACTGCTGTATGGAGAGTTGGCAGAAGGGACAATACATATTGGACGACCACGCCTGAGATTTATTGACGATTGCAAACGAAGCATGGGGGAAGCCAATATTGAAACAATGGGAGTTCATTGCTGAACATCGCTCCAACTGGCGTACAGCAGTGTTTGGAGGAGTGAAAAAGGCAGAAGATACTCGAAACGAGGCCCTTGAATCAAAAAGAACAATTCGAAAATCAAGAAGTTACCGGGATTCAATATTCTCCTGCGAGAGATGCGGCCGTGATTGCCATTCTAGGATTGTCTTAGTGAGCCACTCGTCAAAGTGTAGAACTATATAGCTACTCCATTGTCTCACGAAGACGGAAGGATGCCATATATATATTAATATTAGTAGACTAAAAAATAGGCTTCTATATGAATTTATGGATTCCCCATTGTGAGGGTCTTCGCCATTTATGGGAGACTTTCAATAGATAAAAAATATAGGGAAAATTTAAGATAACTGTATAAACAGTTCAAATATTTCATTTTAACAATAAGCATTGAAAAGTTTGAGTCTGTTTTGCTGAACATAACATTTAAAGAAACAATCCAAATCAAACACACAATGAAAATATTGTAAGTTAGGGATTTGTGACATTCATGTGTATAGTTACCATAGTTACCCTAGTTAACCCAAAGGCAAAAACTAAACACGACACACAAACACATAATAATAAGACAAAAGTAATATTTAATATAATATAAATATATTATCTGTCTCAGATCAACTAGTCTTTGTATCAAGAACTCAAATGAAAGATCTTCAGTAATTTCTTCAGTGTCTTCAAGCCTCGATCTGGCTTTGATGATGTTTTCTCTGTGTTGGATTGGTTTTCTTTGATCGGGGATAAAATGTTAATTCGGTAGTGTCATTTAAAAAAAAAAAAAAACACAGCAAACAACATTCAGTCGATGTGTTACACAGCAAACAACATTCAGTCGATGTGTTACACAGCAAACAACATTCAGTCGATGTGTTACACAGCAAACAACATTCAGTCGATGTGTTACACAGCAAACAACATTCAGTCGATGTGTTACACAGCAAACAACATTCAGTCGATGTGTTACACAGCAAACAACATTCAGTCGATGTGTTACACAGCAAACAACATTCAGTCGATGTGCTACACAGCAAACAACATTCAGTCGATGTGCTACACAGCAAACAACATTCAGTCGATGTGCTACACAGCAAACAACATTCAGTCGATGTGCTACACAGCAAACAACATTCAGTCGATGTGCTACACAGCAAACAACATTCAGTCGATGTGCTACACAGCAAACAACATTCAGTCGATGTGCTACACAGCAAACAACATTCAGTCGATGTGCTACACAGCAAACAACATTCAGTCGATGTGCTACACAGCAAACAACATTCAGTCGATGTGCTACACAGCAAACAACATTCAGTCGATGTGCTACACAGCAAACAACATTCAGTCGATGTGCTACACAGCAAACAACATTCAGTCGATGTGCTACACAGCAAACAAAACTCAGTCGAAGTACTACACACTACAGGCGTGAAAGACGTAAGATCAAGGACTTAATCGACGGGCATATAATTCCCTGGTTGATTCAGACACACTGACTCAATGATGACTTGCCGCCTGACCCACCAAAGTCAAACATGCAGATGTGCTGTGCTATTTGACTTAACACATTTGACAGTTTGTCAGTTAGACAATCATTGCCAGTTTTGTCTCAACACATTTATATGGTCTTCATGTGTTTTTCACCCTCTAGGAGGAATTTTGAGGCGGGTCACCTAGCATCGTCTAGCGCAGTGGTCCTCAACTTTCCTAATGCCGCGACCCTTTAATACAGCTCCTCATGTTGTGGCGAAGCCCCAAACGCAAAACTAATTTCGTTGCTGCTTCATAACTGTAGAGTATATTTGTTTTCCGATGGTCTTAGGCGACCCCTGCGACAGGGTCGTTCGACCACCAAAGGGGTCGCGACCCACAGGTTGAGAACCGCTGGTTCAGCGGTACACCGGTTGCGGAGCTCTGCTTTGGTGAATGGGATTTAATAGTGCCATTCATTTAAAACTTAAAAGGATCAACTTAACCCTTTCAACCCCAGGCTTATAAACAGGTATATTATATAGTAGAGCTTAACCGGGTGCAGTTGTTTTTACACCGGGTGCGGGTATTTTAAGAAAATACACGGTGGGCCCAAGCGTGATTAAAAAAAAAGTGAACTTCTCATTTTCTATAAAAGAAATCTACTGCCCTATGTCGTTAAGAGAGTGCATTGCTTTCGCCCACCTTTTGTGTCAAGAAATCACCCAATGATAGGAACAAGAAGTTTCCGGATCCCGAAATAAAGATGAGGTTGTATATAAAAAAAAACAAAAAAACTTCAACAGAAAAGAAACTGTTCTGTGAGGTGTGCAGCCCAGTCATTAGTGGTGTGCAGCCCCAGTTATGTGTGGTGTGCAGCTCCAGTTCTGTGCGGTGAGCAGACCCAGTTGTGTGAGGTGTGCAGCCCCAGTTATGTGTTGTGTGCAGGCTGCCCCAGTTGTGTGTGGTGTGCAGCACCAGTTCTGCATGGTGTGCAAACCCAGTTGTGTTTGGTGTGCAGCCCCTGTCTGTGAGGTGTGCAGCCCCAGTTATGTGTTGTGTGCAGCTCCAGTTATATGTTGTGTGCAGCCCCAGTTCTGCGTGGTGTGCAGCCCCAGTTATGTGTGTCGTGCAGCCACAGTTATGTGTGTCGTGCAGCCCCAGTTATGTGTGTCGTGCAGCCACAGAACAAAACAGTGACATTAAACATGAATTTATTGTTATCAATTTGAAAAAGAATAAAGTAACCACCAGTAACAGAAACATTGCAAATCCCATCTACATGCATAGGAGCCAAAATGATCAATAAATTGATCGTGGGCCCTTAAGATATAGAAGAAGAAGAAGAAGTTAATTTAATTGTCCGATGTTCATGGACGCAATTACCTTTAGATATCCGATGTACAAGATATTCATTACCTCTATATACCCACTTTTCAAGGTATTAATTATTAATTACCTTTAGATATCTGGTGCTCAAGGTATTTATTACTTTCAGTTCTCCGATATTTTAAGTAATATGTAATCCATTTATCGGTTAGTAAAGATTTAAAGTAATAAATGACAATGTTTAATGACACGCTAAACATCTGGAATCCGTGAGTTTAAATCAGATGAGTTGATGATTACATATTGGATATAAAAGAAAATAATCCCCGAGTCCGACTTACTTTGACGCAGAACGCTACAATGACTGCTTTTATATCATAGTATCAGTGTGTCTTGCATGCTTTCTTTAACTTAAAGAGCTCACTTTAATAAGGCACACGCTGAAACTGGCGTATCAGTGTTGTGGTGATGAAACTGGCGTATCAGTGTTGTGGTGATGAAACTGGCGTATCAGTGTTGTGGTGAGACATGGACGTGACGTGCTCACACTTGTGGGTGTGTGCACCGTGGGGAGAAACCCCGGTAGCAATCAAATGTTGTTTTTTTTATATATATTAGAGATTGATGGAGTATATGGAGTATGGTGGGGGTATATTTTTGACAGTGTAGTAGTGGGGAGTGAGTGGCAGGTAGAAGTTCGATTGTTGCTGACATGGACGTGGTGGTGTTTAGAGGCAGGTAGATGTTGGTCACGTGATGGACTGGATTCAAAGTTTACAGCGAGGTCATGCGATTAACTGGCTTCAAAGTTTTTAGTGAGGTCATGTGATTGAATGTACTCACATATAAATTCAACAGTTGATACATACTGTGTCCTCCATCACGACCATTCCCTATCTGTCAATACTAAGAGCACGGCCGGTGGCTCATGATTTCACATCGCCCGTTGTGACGAGATCAAATTTAATTGTCGTTGACCGCCTGCCTGCTGTGAAGCCGCAATCACGGCATTTCGGAGTGCTATATTTTAACTCCCAGTCCTGCAGGAATAAAACGGCCGAGGTGTGTGATCTTGTCGTGGAGAGCAGGGCCGACCTTGTGTTCATTACCGAGACGTGGTTTAAACGTGTCGGAGATGAGGTGAAGCTTCAAGAAATTACACCTCCGGACTACGTCCTTCACTCTTGCCCACGGCAGTCGAGCAGTGGTGGTGGTATTGCCGTCCTTTACAGGAACTCCCTTAAAAACAGTGTGGCCTTCTCAAAATCGGACGAGTTTGTTTCATTTGAAATGTGCAAAATGCAACTTGATTATGGTGAACAAGTGATGACATTTCTCTGCATATACAGGCCACCTCCAAATAAGCAAAATAAGTTGAAGATCTGTCAGTTTACTGTGGAGTTTATACAGCTCCTTGACATGTATGCCACCAGCAACAACAATGTCATCATAATCGGCGACATAAACTGCCATTTCGACTCCACCAC
>CAXITT010000349.1:284572-308900 GCA_964033795.1 Lymnaea stagnalis | reverse complement strand
TATATATATATATATATATATATATATATATATATATATATATATACAGGAATGTCTGTATGCATATTTGTCCCGTATTCGTTCCTATACCATTCATCAAACTTTGATGAGTTGTTGTCCGCACGTCCGCAATTTTTTTTCTGAATTAGTACAAGAATTTTACAATATTTCGATTGGGGCCCTAAATTAGTCCCCCCCCCCCCCCTTATATAAGCTATATAAGCTATATAAATATAATTTCCCGTATTCGTTTCTATACCATTCAACTGATTGCGATAAAACTTTTGTGAATTTTTGTGAGCACGCCCTCAAATGTTTCTAATTTAGTAACAAGCATTTTAAAATTTTTCGTTTTGAGCCAGGGGCCCTAAATTCCTTCTTTTTTCTGATATGAGCTTTATAAATATAATTTCAAACGGAGCTATTGCATGGGATTTAAAAAGCTACAAAAGGCGACATTTCAGTCTGCATAATAAATTGGTTTCTCAATTAGTACAATCATTTTACAATATTCCATTTGGGGCAGGGGGTCCTAAATTCCTTTTTATTAATTATATGAGCTACATAAATATAATTTCAAAGAGAGCTATTGCCTGGGTGGATCAATCGCTGCAAGCCAGTGGGCTAAATTTTGAAAATCCATTTTCTCACATGGACATCTGTATGTGGCCTGCTCTTGCGTTGAAAAACCTTCTCATTATTCGTGTACGCACCAGACAGAAGAAAAAAATAGTTTTAAAAAAACAAAATTAAAACACAAGGACTTTCTTTCTTTGAGTTGCATTGTAAAGCATGACGGGTACTCGCTGGTGTATAACACCGTTGGAAGTGTGTCCGTAACCGGTATAGATATTTGTTAGTGAGCGCATTTTGTGTAGAGATTAATTGTGTAGCTTTGCCTATTTAGTTTATATTGGTTACGTTTTTGTCTTTGAGTTACTCAAATTTGAACAAGACGAAATTCCAAAGGCAAATCAAGGAAACCGACCGCTAATTGAATCTGGTTTGACATTCTTGAGAGCAAGAGTATATAATGTGCAGCCCGGCAGAACCAACGCTCCTACAGCCAAATGAGAAATTGCTGAAGTTGTTCACAGTGCATCCCCAGAAAACTTAACTCATACTGACGCTAGGGATAGGTCAAAATTTATTTTAACTTTTCATCCCCATAACCTTAAAGCTCGTTTTCTGGTTCTGAAAACCGCTCCATTCTTATGGCAGACTCTGTCACCAAAGAGATTTTCAGAAAAAAACTCCTCTTTTCGCTTTCCGGAGGGAAAAGAGCCTTGGGGACATGCTAGTTAGAAGCCACCTCCCTGCTATTAAAGCACATAAAGGCAAAAAAAGCTGCAACCGTAGCCGTTGTAATACATGTCCTTACGTGATTTAAGTTGATAAGATCACTTAATCTTCGGAAATAGTCAGAATAAAAGATAGCTTTACCTGCACAAGTCGCAACTTGATTTACACCATTTTGTAAAAAGTGCGGTAAATACGTAGGAGAGACATCTCGTCGCCTTGGAGACCGGTATAGAGAACACTTCTATAACATAAATAACCAGGCTCTCTGTCCAGTCTCCAAAAATTTCAATAGCACTAACCATGATGTAATGTTAGCCATCGCAGTTACTGGTATATGTATACTAGTAACACACTGGATAGGATCTATATGGAGAATAAATTTATAACAAGATTTGGTGCGCTGACCCCAGACGGGATAAACCAAATCTACAATTTTACGTAACTGCCATGTCTTTTTCATTTTACTCCAAGTCACTTCCTTTCAATTCTTCTAAACTTTGTTTCTGTCTCGTTTTTTTGCGCCCACTCCAATTTTTTCTCATTTTTTTAGGCAGGATATATATATTGGATGACTTGCAACAAACTGAAGCTAAATGATGATAAAACGGAAATCCTCCTCATCCACTCTCAAAACAAACCTCTCCCTCCATCCGCTCCTTCTTCTATATCTATTGGCAACTCTGACATCACACTCTCTTCCTCTGCCAGAAACCTTGGAGTCACGCTTACAGACACACTCTCCATGGACAAACATGTCACGAATATATGTAGATCAGCATATAACGAAATTAGAAAAATCAGCACCATTAGACACCTCCTCTCCTTTGATGCCACAAAAACTCTCGTCTCTTCACTCATTCTTTCAAAATTTGACTACTGTAACACTCTTCTCGCAGGCATTCCTCAACACCACATAGACAAACTTCAGAAGGCACAGAACTCAGCATGCAGACTCATTTTTAAATCAAAGAAACATGACCACATTCAACCACATATGCGGCAACTCCACTGGCTTCCATTATCCTCTCGCATTAAGTACAAGTCTGCCAATCTATGCTTCAACTCTTTCACTGACCCTCACGTTCCTGTCTATCTCTCTGAACTGTTGCTTCCTTACATCCCCACAAGACAACTGCGCTCTTCCATTGACAATAGAACCCTATCAATCCCTAGAACCAAAACTAAGACCATCGGTGAACGCTCCTTCTACGTCCATGGGCCCACGTTCTGGAACCAGCTCCCCTTCCATATCCGTCATTGTGAAACCTCGTCCACTTTCAAAAAGTCCCTTAAAACCCATCCGTTTAGGTCCGCCTATGACCTGTGATGCACCCTCCTTGCCCTGCCTCATTTTCTGTCTCGAGTTAATCCTGTAATATAGGCCAAACGTGCCAAAGTGTCCTCGTTTTATAGCCATTTTAATTGTTTCTATAGTATAGTAGTTACTATCCTAGTGTCTCATTTTTTATTTTACTTAGTTTACATGTTTTTAATAATTGTAAAGCGCTTAGAGCTTTAAGGTAAGCGCTATATAAGAAATGCCTAAATAAATAAATATATTTCACCAATATATATATTATGTAAATTTAATTTATACTTATTTAAATGTTTTGTTGTTATGCTGATGAAGGCATGTGCTGAAACGTCTAATTGTGTATAATGTAAAATTATTATTAAAGCTCAACATATATTGTTATATTGACACAAAGTGTTCGTGTCAAATTAATCTATTTTAAAACTTTATCGCAGTTCAACACTTTTTAGAATTAGTTAATTTTCCTTTTATGGGGATTCACGTTGGATCCCTGTATCTAAAAACAATCTGTTGATCAAGGATCAAGGATCTATTGATTGTTTCCCAGCTTCAAGGATATTCATACCATTTGGTCATTCATGATGGAAACTTTAACCAGTTCCACAGCGTAGTAAAGCTGACTCACCAATTCATTGTAGATGTCTATTGCAAGACAGACAGTTGAGGTCCATTAAACCCTGTATGATACATGACCATTGAGGTCCATTAAATCCGAGTGCACTGCGTATGGAAAACGGCGGATGCACAAACGAATTCCCAAAAGGTTTCTGTGCCGAGACCAACAGCCATGTCAATGGTTACCTAGAGATGGGTGGGGGGGCATAAAATCCAGACCAGTCTCTGAGTTACAACGCGTTAAATATTTTTTTCCAATATGTTTACAAGGGACATGAACGTGCAATCATTCAACTTGAACTGTCGCCACAGAATATGAAGCTACTATTAATTGGGATGAATTAAAAATTGCTTGGTGACCCGAAATGTAAGTGCACCTGAAGCATGCTGGAGGCTCAGAGAGTATAAACTGCACCACCAAACCTCATGACAAGCAAACAATAAGTTAAATACCAGGCGATGAAACTGAAGCCATACAGCAAAAAAAACAACCAAGTCCCAACTTCTTTCTTGATTTGAACTTAATCTGGAAGGCCCTAATTCCTACTGGGATACTCGCCTTACAGATGCTGCGACCCATCAATTACCATTACCACTTAGGCAATTGTTTGCATTTATTTGTATCATCCGTCCAAAGCAGCATCATTATTCGACATACTTCAGGACAATCTTATGGAAGACTGCAAGAGACGTTTTCCTGATAGAGAAAAATAAAAAAAAACTCTCTCTTTGAAGCTTAAACTTAAAGAAATTGAATCTGTTAATTTAAAACATGGAAAGTCATTGGCAGAATTTGGTCAAGAACTTCCAGACGGCAACTATGACGATCGAATCCTTTCTGAAAAATATCACGATCTAATTGCCGAGAAAACCGCGCTTGAAGGAACGTCCAATGAAAAGGCTTTTGACAAAATCAGGGAAGCAATAGCAAATCCTAACTTACCCAAACATCTATTCTTTATTTATGAACCTGAGGAAAGTGGTAAAGCCTTCATTTACACCACGGTCATCCACTAATATGTGTAGCAAAAAATAATTAGTCTGACATGGGCATTTACAGGAATAGTAGCAACTTTTCAGTGGCGATGTTATAGAAAGTCTACACGTTGTTTCACATGGCAGGAGAACTGAAATACTTTCTTCATGCATGAAGAAAATTAAGTGTTGGAAAAATATTCAGGTCCTAAAGTTAGACCAAAACATGCGTGCCAATAAGGACATGTCCCATCAGAACACCTAGGCTTTTCCCATCAGAACACCGAGGCTTTTCATCAGAAAACCGAGGCTTTTCCCATTGGCTTTGAAAACTTGGCAGTGGAAAACTCCAAGAGCCTGGATTAGAGGAAGGCATCTTCGAAATACCTCAATTCTGCATTGAAAATTCATGTATTTTGTATGATGATTTTCCTGAGGTCACCCAAGTACCAACCAATCAAGAGAGGGCAGCATTGCTTACCACCCAATCAAGAGAGGACAGCATTGCTTACCACCCAATTAAGAAAGGGCAGCATTGCTTACCACCCAATCAAGAGAGGGCAACATTGCTTACCACCCAATCAAGAGAGGGCAGCATTGCTTAACACCCAATCAAGTGAGGGCAGCATTGCTTACCACCCAATCAAGAGAGGGCAGCATTGCTTACCACCCAATCAAGAGAGGGCAGCATTGCTTGCCACCCAATCAAGAGATGGCACCATTGCTTATCACCCAGAATCAAAAAGAAAAGAAAAACACGAGTCTCTTAAAAAAAATTAACATTTTTCCGAATTTAATCTAAATTGAAATGCTTCACGAGAATAGATATTGAGTCAGCAAGACAGTGGAAATGTCAAGGAGGCAGCAAACCATCCCATGTAGTTTTTGAACAGCTTAACACCTGGAGGTATGACTCATTAAAGACTTAACTTGAAACTTTGTGCAGTAGTAATGTTGTTAAGAAACCATTACTCAACAAGAGGTATGAGCAATGGCACTAGAATGGCCTTGACTCAACAAGATGTATGTGTAATGGCACTAAAATAGTCTTGACTCAACAAGAGGTATGTGCTATGGCACTAGAATGGTCGCCAAGCAAATGATGTCAATAGTTACTGATTATGAAATCCTGACTGGATCTTTGAAAGGTACCATGGTATTTTTTCCAGGAGTTACTCTTGCACCCAAAGAGACTGGCCTTCCCTTTACACAAAGACGGAAACAGGTTTCATTAGACTTGCTTTTGCTAATACCATTTAAAAAATCCAAGGACAAGCACTGAATTCAGTTGATATTTATTTGCCATCTCCAGCATTCAGTTATGGACAATTTTATATTGCATCATCAAGAACGAAGTCCTTTAAGAAATTCAAGCTAAAAGTCTTAGGAACTAACCAACAAGGTAACTTGAAGAAAGACCGCATATATAAAAGCCAAAATGTGGTCCACAAATACGTTTTATCTAGATAACGAAACGTCCCAGCAAGGCGTGTCTTTGTCAATTTTCGCAACCCGGGCGAAGAACGGGTACTTCAGCTAGTATGTGTAGATATAATATATCTAAAGTTCAGGGGCGGGGATAAAATGTGGGCACATAATTATGATAAAATAATAAGGTTATATTTAAAATGTGTTGTAAAGATTTCGGGAAATGTTATTTGAAATGTGTTAAATCAATAGTAGGATTTTTTTATGTAAATAGCAATGCCCCAAAACCCAATCTTTTACAAGCATGGAAATTTAAACTTTAAGAATAGATACATTTTTTTTGTCCCGTGAAATGAAAACAATCGAGTCAGTCAAGAAATGGAAGACACCCCTACCCTATCCGAGACCCAAAAAGCTTAATAATAATAATAATAATAATAACAATAATAAGGGGTCTTATATAGCGCGGTACCCCAGCCTAGGGCTGGGCTCACCGCGCTGTACATACACATTTTATCAAAAGAGACATAATCATGACATTAAAATAAAATACATTTATGAAATAAAGAACAGCAAAAAAAAAAATGTATATTCACCCACCCCACCACATAACTTTTACAAGGCTAACCTGGGACGGCAGCCACCAAGATCGTTTATTGGTCAGAGGAGGGGAATCACTCAGGGTAGTATAATTTAAAAGATATGTTTTGAGTGCAGTTTCGAAGGCCTGGGTGGTTGGTATATTGCGTATGTGTAGTGGCAAAGAATTCCATTGTTTGGGGACGCAGAAAGAGAAAGATCGTTCACCATATGTTGTAGTGTGTGTCTTGGGAACGGACAGAATACGCGTGTCTGCAGAGGAGCGAAGCTGTCGAGGGGGTGTAAACCTTCAGGGGGTTGACACGATCCCAGCTGAAATATACAAACAATGGGGTACAGTTCTGAATGAAAAGCCTCACCAGCTGTATATCTGCATACTTATGTGGCAACAAGAGACGAATCCACGGGATTTCGAGAACGTACCGAGGTATCTGTCGTTCGTTCACCTGTACAAGCGTAAAAGGAATCGTCAATCTTGCTGCAGCTATCGCGGCATTACTTTGCTCTCGGTTGCAGGCAAGATACTTTCTAAAATCCTGCTAAACCGTCTTGTTACGCATCTTGAGAAGGGTCTCCTGTCAGAATGCGGTGTCCCCAAATAAGGCGAAATTACCAGTTAGCTTTTTTTTTTCTCCCCCGGCCACAAAGCTAAAGGGGAAATGGAGATATGCCTAAACCATTTCCAGTTGTTAATGACATCATACAAGGTTATATCCTTGCCAACAACATAGTTCTGTCTCATGTTTCCCGCCATGCTGACTGATGACGTCAGAGCGGGAGACGTTGGGATTGGTATCAGATATATAACTGATAGTAAGACAATCAATCTCAGTGGGCTCCAGGTCCTGGCAAACATGATCAGGGACTCTATGTATACCCGAGACAGGGCTCAGAGGCTGGATCAGAAGCAGATATGATGATTGAATACTTTTATAGTGCTGCAGTGTGCGAGATTTAGCACTGCTGTGTGTGTGTGTGGGGGGGGGCGGGGCTTGAGTTGATGTACGGGGTTTAGGGTTGATGTGCGGGGCTTGGACTGTTGTGTGAGGCTGGGACTGTTGTGTGGGGCTGTGACTGTTGTGAGGGGCTGTGACTGTTGTGTGGGGCTGGGACTGTTGTGTGGGGCTGGGACTGTTGTGTGGGGCTGGGACTGTTGTGTGGGGCTAGGACTGTTGTGTGGGGCTGGGACTGTTGTGTGGGGCTGGGACTGTTGTGTGGGGCTAGGACTGTTGTGTGGGGCTGGGACTGTTGTGTGGGGCTAGGACTGTTGTGTGGGGCTAGGACTGCTGTGTTGTGTGGGGTTGGGACTGTTGTGTGGGGCTAGGACTGTTGTGTGGGGCTGGGGCTGTTGTGTGGGGTTGGGTCTGTTGTGTGGGGCTGGGACTGTTGTGTGGGGCTGGGACTGTTGTGTGGGGCTAGGACTGTTGTGTGGGGCTAGGACTGCTGTGTGGGGTTGGGACTGTTGTGTGGGGCTAGGACTGTTGTGTGGGGTTGGGACTGTTGTGTGGGGCTAGGACTGTTGTGTGGGGCTGGGACTGCTGTGTGGGGCTTGAGTTTCTTTACGGGGTTAGGGTGGATTTGCGGGGTTATGACTGATGTGTTGAGCTTCAGTTGCCGTACGGGGTTTAGGGTAGATATGCGGTGCTAGGACAGCTCTAGACTAAGTCCAACCAGCCAAAGAAGTATGGTTAACGCCTAACAGGCTAACAGTATAAGAACTCTAAGTCTGGTGGTGTATAATGACTTACGCATTTGATCTTCAACAATAGGTTCCTTTTTGAATCTCTTTCTTTCACATGGATCAGCACAGTCTCCTCTCAGCTTGTTTGTGGCGTGTGTGAAGCGTCTGGCCAAACTGGTCATTTTAATAACCTTGGATGCCATTTTTATTTTTATTGACAAGCTTTTCGACTTGGCAAAAGTACAAATAATAAGATTAGAATATTGTTGTTGTGAAAACTGGTGCGTTACCGTGCAAATCGTGCACACTATCCTGTGCAAAAAAAAAGTTTTCTTTACAAAAATTTAAACAAACAATTCAATAAATATTTGCTTATACATTTAAACTTCATAATAGTTAAATTGTTATTAATATTAGAACTCTACAAAGCGTAGAGGAAAACTTAAAGAAAGCCAATACGAAAAAGTGAACGCTTAAGTCAAGATACCTTCGACAGCAAAATACCAATAATATTATCATTTATTTACGTTTTAAAAAAAATATTTTTTCAAAAATTGACGAAGATTTGATTTTTAAACAAGTTTTTTTTTTCATTGAAAAGTCGGACGTCGTCATCAGGTGTCGTTATGGCGACATTAAGGGGCTGCGGGCCTCAACGGGTGACACTATCACAGGTGGGGTTGATACAAAATTGGAAACACAAATTTGTTAGAGTTTACTCAGATTCTGTTTCGTGAAAGCAGCCATTTGAATACAAGAACAGGGGTGGCACCAGAATGGGGTGTTATCAGAAAAGGGTTCACCGGACAAGGGTGCCACCAGATTAGGGTGCCATTGGGATATGGTACCACTAGATCGGGTGTCTACCATTTTAGATGCCACTATAATACGGTGTCACCAGATAAAGCTAGGTGCCTCCAGAGTAGGTAGCAAACAGAAAATATTGTGCCACAAGAACATGAGCAGTTACACCCGGAACAATGTTAAATGCGTCACTATGCCTCGGTGTAACACAGTCCAATATAAACAATCATTCTTCCCACGATCAATAATTGCTTGGAACCAACTGGACAATGCCGCCGTGGACTCAACATCAATCGAGAGTTTCAAGGCTGCCCTGGCACCCGCTGGGAGCCGTTAGGATAGCCGCATCGTTTCCCAAACCGTTGCACATCTGCCAGGGCATGGATGCAGCAACGTAGTCTATCAGAATCAGAATCAGGGGTGTCATAATTGAGGTTTGCCATAATATCAGGGTGCAACAAGAACAGTGCTCCACCATATCAGGTTGCTACCAGAACCGGGTGTCACCAGAGCAGGATGCCATCAAAATAAGGTGTCACTACAACAGGGTGCCACCAAAGCAGGGCACCGACAGAACAGTGTGCCACCAGATCTGGTTGCCACCATTGCATGTTGCCACTAGGACAGGGGGTCACCAATTATGGCAAACAGGCAAGATACTTGGACGATGACTTGCAGGGCACTTGGTCTATAGGGAAGTCATGTCATTTGGGCAATAGGGAAGTCATGTCATTTGGGCAATAGGGAAGTCATGTCATTTGGGAAATAGGGAAGTCGTGTCATTTGGGCAATAGGGAAGTCATGACAACTGGTTAATAAATAAGAAAGTCTTTGCAAAAAGGCAAGAGGAAATTTATGGCAAATTGCAAGAGAAATTAACACCAAACACAATAATATGAAATATCCATCAACCAAATAACATGAATATCAAATGATGAATAATCTTAAAATATTGAAAAAAATATGTGCGGTTGGCTGTCTTGGGGTGGAGGGGGCATAGCTGGGATTCTTATCAAGTGCGCTACTTATATGCATGTTTTGTCACATTTCCAGCCCAATCTCCCTTTGCAGCATATTATATTTTATAAAGGACTTGTACGAAAAACTTAGTTTTTAGGCGTTGTTTAATTACAGATGAAAAATCCCATTTCCACAAAGCATTTGACCAAGCATTAACTGCTCTGCGGTATTCTGTGATTCACTGATATAAATGAACTCAAACCAACTAATTTATATACACATCGCCTTATGTGAATTTAGCAGATAGCTCGTAAAAAAAAAAGGAAATTAAAGGATATCTTTATTTTATAATTACAATGACAGTGTTGAGATCCGTCACGAGATCATAGAAATTCGGGCATGGATGAATCACCACAAGATTTTGAGGCATATGACCATTACATAGGATGAATTTCATTTAAATGATTACTAGTTACGTCATTATTGGAGTTCATTTATGGCTGAGTTCTACTCTAAATAAACATTTTATATTAGTTTCAGCTCGCCAAACATTGGCGACAGCAATGCGTGAACTTCCCATCTAGTAAAGTTACTTGACAAAACATGAACTCAAGTAACGCACATTTAAGAATCCTAATATTTGATACGCCCCTTCCCCCATGTTACGTCACTGCACACTTTCTATTTAACGCCCATAAACTATATTAATATTCTCATGTCCCAACCACTTTTAAGGAGAATATTTTTTACACAATACTTAAATTGAGACGATTTCATTTCCGAAAAGAAAATATTACGCACCAAACGCAATTGCGTTATTAAAAAAATCTATATATCATTTAGCGTAGTTATCGGGAATTTTATTTTGCGCGCTATTGAACTCATTATTTAACCACACTCTGGCGTATCTATATATAGCCTGCGTGGTCGTGTTTGACCTTTGCTGGCGAATTATATATATAGATTCTGATGTCCCAACCACTTTAAACCGAATATTGATTACCCCATATTTAAATTGAGACGATTCCATTTTTCGAAAAGAAAATATTGCGCACCAAATGCAGTTGCGTTATTTAAAAAAAAAAAAAATCATTGATCGTAGTTATCGGGAATTATATTTAGCGCGCTATCTGGAACTGGAAGAAGTGACACCAGAAGCAAACTATATATAAGAGAAGAGATGATTTTGTTTCCTCATCCTCCTCATGTAGTCCTTGGACCGTTGGGGCGCCACAGATGACATGTGAATCATCCTCCTCATGTCCCTTAGTCCTTGGACCGTTGGGGCGCCACAGATGACATGTGAATCATCCTCCTCATGTCCCTTAGTCCTTGGACCGTTGGGGCGCCACAGATGACATGTGAATCATCCTCCTCATGTCCCTTAGTCCTTGGACCGTTGGGGCGCCACAGATGACATGTGAATCATCCTCCTCATGTCCCTTAGTCCTTGGACCGTTGGGGCGCCACAGATGACATGTGAATCATCCTCCTCATGTCCCTTAGTCCTTGGACCTTTGGGGCGCCACAGATGACATGTGAATCATCCTCCTCATGTCCCTTAGTCCTTGGACCATTGGGGCGCCACAGATGACATGTGAATCATATTCCTCCATTCCTCTCTGTCTTCAGCACTACGCACTGCATCGCCCGTGTTAGTCTTGTCCACTCTTTGATGTTATCCTCCCATCTGTTTCTTTGTCTTCCTCTTCTTCTCCCTCCTCTTGTGGTGCCCTGCAATATTTCTTTGGCAAGCCCTTGTTTCCTTGTTACGTGGCCGCACCATTGTAGTTTGCGTTATTTCACAGTCACCAGTAGGTCATCGTACTCCCCAATTGCCTGACGAACCCTTTCTTTCACTGCATCATTGGAGATATGGTCCCTATAGCAGATGCCCAAATTATAATTTTTTAATGTTGCCTTGGATCAAAATGTTTATTTATCTATGTGCTTAAAATAAATATGTACGAAGTAATCACACACAAAAATAAATCCATTTATTTGGATCAATAAAGAGTCTATCTTATCCTATATTTTTGTTCAGGGACATCTGTTATCATAGACAGGAAATCGAGTTCCACAGTGGTAAAGAAAGATACTTTAGGAGGTCAGATGTAAATTGATTCATAACTGACTGTAACATGAGCTAACATGGAATAGGTTTTGGTAGCTTGAAGTTACCATGGTTTTGTGTAGACCACAAATGAGTGGTAGTAGGATAAAATCAAAGTTTACTTGTAAAAGGATACTAGTTCAAGAGGCCAGATAAATAAGACAATGCCAGACAAGAAGCTGGATAGAGAAGACAATACCAGATAGAAGAGACAAGAAGCCAGATAGAGAAGACAATTTAGCGCTTCTGCTGACCGAATGCCCGTCACTAGATGTTTCAGTCGAGGCCAGGGTGGCAGGAGAGTCTTACGTTTTAACAATGTCGCACGGCACAGCCCAGCAGATGGAGCTGGTCGCCAATGTACTAGCCGACACACCCAAGCAGATGGAGCTGATTGCCAATGTACTAGCCGACACACCCAAGCAGATGGAGCTGTTTGCCAATGTACTAGCCGACACACCCCAGCAGATGGAGCTGGTTGCCAATGTACTAGCCGACACACCCCAGCAGATGGAGCTGGTCGCCAATGTACTAGCCGACACACCCAAGCAGATGGAGCTGGTCGCCAATGTACTAGCCGACACACCCAAGCAGATGGAGCTGATTGCCAATGTACTAGCCGACACACCCAAGCAGATGGAGCTGGTTGCCAATGTACTAGCCGACACACCCAAGCAGATGGAGCTGGTTGCCCATGTACTAGCCGACACAGCCCAGCAGATGGAGCTGGTTGCCAATGTACTAGCCGACACAGCCCAGCAGATGGAGCTGGTTCCCCATGTACTAGCCGACACAGCCCAGCAGATGGAGTTGGTAGCCCATGTACTAGCCGGCACAGCCCAGCAGATGGAGCTGATTGCCAATGTACTAGCCGACACACCCCAGCAGATGGAGCTGGTTGCCTACGTACTAGCCGACACAGCACAGCAGATGGAGCTGGTTGCTCATGTACTAGCCGACACAGCCCAGCAGATGGAGTTGGTAGCCCATGTACTAGCCGGCACAGCCCAGCAGATGGAGCTGATTGCCAATGTACTAGCCGACACACCCCAGCAGATGGAGCTGGTTGCCTACGTACTAGCCGACACAGCACAGCAGATGGAGCTGGTTGCTCATGTACTAGCCGACACAGCCCAGCAGATGGAGTTGGTAGCCCATGTACTAGCCGGCACAGCCCAGCATATGGAGTTGGTTGCCCATGTACTAGCCGTCACAGCCCAGCATATGTAGCTGGTTGCCAATGTACTAGCCGGCACAGCCCAGCAGATGGAGCTGGTTGCCAATGTGCTAGCCGACACAGCCCAGCAGTGGAACTGGTTGCCTTTGTACTAGCCTGGATTTTATAAGCGTAAACTCAAACCATCAACAAAATATGTATTTTATTTAGTAGGCCTCAGCTTGCTGTTTTAGAGAACTCTTCATTCAAAGTTCTGTCCTGTTTTGTGGGAATGCCATAGCATTAGGAAATCTTAAAAAGTGACACTAGGTGTAAGCTGTCCAAAGCTTTCTCAAAGTCAACGAAGATATTGTGTAGAGATACATTGCTTTCCCTGATTCTGCTCTAGAATTTGACTGTAACTGTAAGACAAAGATGTGATTAATTTCTAAAGCCAGCCTGTCCCTAAATCGTTGTTTTCTCAACTGCTGTTGTAATTCATTATAGGATACGTCTTCACTTGTAGGATATAACCTTTACTTGTAGGATACGTCTTCAGTTGTAGGATACGTCTTCAGTTGTAGGATATGCCTTCACTTGTAGGATATACCTTCACTTGTAGGATATGCCTTCAGTTGTAGGATATGCCTTCAGTTGTAGGATACGTCTTCAGTTGTAGGATACGTCTTCAGTTGTAGGATATGCCCTCACTTGTAGGATACGTCTTCAGTTGTAGGATATGCCTTCAGTTTGAGGATATGCCTTCAGCTGGAGGATATGTCTTCAGTTGTAGGATATGCCTTCAGTTGTAGGATATGCCTTCAGTTGTAGGATATGCCTTCAGTTGTAAGATACGTCTTCAGTTGTAGGATATGCCTTCCGTTGGAGGATATGCCTTCAGCTGGAGGATATGCCTTCAGTTGTAGGATATGCCTTCACTTGCAGGATACGTCTTCACTTGTAGGATACGTCTTCACTTGTAGGATACGCCTTCACTTGTAGGATACGTCTTCAGTTGTAGGATATGCTTTCACTTGTAGGATACGTCTTCAGTTGTAGGATATGCCCTCACTTTTAGGATATGCCTTCAGTTGTAGGATACGTCTTCAGTTGTAGGATATGCCTTCACTTGTAGGATACGTCTTCAGTTGTAGGATATGCCCTCACTTGTAGGATATGCCTTCAGTTGTAGGATACGTCTTCAGTTGTAGGATATGCCTTCACTTGTAGGATACGTCTTCAGTTGTAGGATATGCTTTCACTTGTAGGATACGTCTTCAGTTGTAGGATATGCCCTCACTTGTAGGATATGCCTTCAGTTGTAGGATATGCCTTCAGTTGTAGGATATACCTTCACTTGTAGGATACGTCTTCAGTTGTAGGATACGCCTTCAGTTGTAGGATATGCCTTCAGTTGTAGGATATGCCTTCACTTGTAGGATAGGCCTTCAGTTTGAGGATATGCCTTCAGCTGGAGGATATGCCTTCAGTTGTAGGATATGCCTTCGTCACCGACGGTTGTTGCAATCAGATGGAGGTCCTTTTAGACTATTTATTCAGCAGTTAGATGTTGTTTCAAAAATTGCATTTCGCGGATGTTTTATTTCAGCTTAAATGCATTGTATTCTAAACAAAACCTGCTCTCCACTCAGTGGCGCAGCAAGTGTCACCCGGGCACAACCTTCGAAAGCTCTGGTAGGTCTAGGTCGGGGTGGGCAAATATTCCACCAGCTCTATGACAAATAACACGGTAGTTGACCAAAAGTGATGCCCCTCAATATATAGACAAATGTGACGCACATGGCAAACCGACTCCTTACCTACGCCAGGGTTTCCCCTTCCAGTTCCATGCAAATGGCATTTGAATTGTCAGTGGATGAAATATAGAAATTATAGCCCAGCATACAAATAATTAAATACAAATCAAACTGAAAATAAAATGAAAGCTAGCAAGGTACGACAAGAATGTGCTTTTATTAAAAATGACGTCAAGCTTAAAATACAAAAAGGTGGGTGGGGGTGTCACGATTTTGTGTCGATGAATAATTAATATTAGCTTTATTTTAATTTTAAGTATAACCTTCTCTTGACTCATAGTCACCAATCGTCTGACAATTCGCTATATACTGTAATTTATCCAGCTTTTTTTTTTCGCCTTTTTTAAAGTAAACGGTTATAGTTTTTAGATGTTCAACCACCATTAGAGTACCAGTTTATTTTCCGATCCTATCTTTTACACTGGTGACCTACGGCAAACAAAATGTCTACAACATTCAGTCCCCCAAAGCAGAACATTTCTCCGTTAATTAGGGTAAGTGCAGCTATTTAGATTATACAAGTTCCTTTTAATTTTTAAAAAAATATTTTAACGAGTTCTTCCTGTTCCTATATTTGCAACACGATCATGATTGATTGCCAATCAAAATCGTACTAATCATATTTAAATACTTTATTTAACTTTAGCCTAACTTTACAGTTTACTAGACTAAGAATAAGAAGTAGTTAGGACAGGCGTGTAAATAAATTGTTAATTTCAGAATTGTTTGAATTAAACATTTTGTAAAAAATAAACCATTCTCATATAGATGAGTTATTGAGTAGAGCTAATTTTTTTTTTTACAGAATTTGAACACCAAAATCATATTTTTTTTTTTAGCTGTTGTAGTTGTAGTTTTAAAGAGTTATGAAATTTTAAAGTAGGACCTCATTTGTTCTTTTTTTAACATGGGCCGCATCTCCACATTCTGTGACCTAATTCAGCTGTTCGCGTCACCACCCTATTCCGCTATTCGCGTCACGAGCTATATATAGGGACCTCGGTATGATCCGGGAAGTGCCGAAAATAGGGTATCGTGATTTCGTTGTCAAAATGGCGACCTCCACTTTTTAATTTACCAAGGGTAGAGTTGTTTAGGATTATTTTTGCTAAAGTTAGTTTTTTAATAAATTCTACTTCTGCCCTCAACTTAAAGCAGACATGTTTCTTGTTCATTTGAAACTTTCCTTTTAGAAAAAATTTGATGGTTTGACTTTGAAAATTAATGGTAAATAATAGCTAATTTGACTCATTCATAATTTTTTTGTGGAAAATATAAGTTTAAAAAAAGAAAGGCAGTGTCTACACGTCCGGCGCGCCGGACGTCTATCTCCCGCACTATGTGTCCGGCGGCCAAGTCACATGACCGCCGTAACAAAGTGGCGAGATATCTTGTCGGTCAGCCTTGTCACGTGACTGCGAATAATTCAAAACTATTGTTAATTTTAAAATCTATTTCTCTACCAAGTAATGTACTGAGTATCTTGAATGCAAATAATAGAAAAAGAAACTTAAGTGAAAGTGGCTTGTAAACATTTTTGTTTAGTTTGTTATTTGAGTTTGTGTACCAGTAATCCATAAAATAAATTAGGGGCCAGTGTGGAGTAGGCGTAGGCAACCAATAAAAGTTAAAGTAAAAGATTTCATTTTAAATTATTTCAATTGCTACAAAATATTTCAAAACTTCTCATGAAACTACTGTTGCTGAGGAACATGATAATATAAATATATACAAAATATTTTAATTAAAATGGGAAGAAAAAAAACGACCCTATCCCCGGTATAGATCCTCAAACCTTCCTATCGTCAAGCAACCTCTCTAACACAAGACCAGACAAGATGTACTATACAGTACTTCGTTTGGAATTATAAAAACTACTAGCCGTCCGGCCATGTCCGGCAGTCACGTGACCAGCCGCCGGACGTATATCTTGCTCACTACACGTCCGGCGCGCCAGACGTGTAGACACTTCGAAAAAGAAAATACCAATGTTAGATGAAGGCATAATTAACAACATATCCAAAATTCGTGAGGTTAGGACCAGTGCATGGGTGAGAAATTTTTGCACAAAAATTTGGTCACGTGTCCCAAAATTACCTATTATGGCTAATGAACGTTTTTGTAGTAAGTAGCTTGATTTACACTGGAAATCCAGCATATTACCCACTAATAATATTTTAAAACAAAGCAACAATTTAATAGCTCTAATTACTTTTATCTGATGCTTTTATTTTGAGTGGGGAATTGGGATAAATAGCCCTATCCTTATTGTATGATAACTAATATTATAAATAATTAAATATATATATATATATATCCATCCATCCTATAAGCCTAGTATAGTATAGCCTATAGTGGCCTATAGGTCTAGTACCATCCCAACTTATTATTGCAAGACCTATTAATAAACAATTAACTATTATAGTTAATGATATTTTAGGCCATGTAATCAAATTTTATTATTTAATTTATTTTAATGCAAATCATGATTCTTAAATTTTAAAATAAAAATGTTTTAAAAAAATATTCACTTACCTTTGATATTGAAATATCCTGAATTCACTCACAAATCACAATATTCCACAAGAAACTTATATAATCCTCAGTATTCTTACTTAAAGAAATAACACACTTTCTGATACAGTAATCCAAGAATTTCTTAAGCTTTTACTAAAGAACAATCATAAAAGCTTGTACTTACCTCAAGCAAATGACTTAGAACTTATTTTAATTTCTATCAACAGCCAAAGTTAATACATGTTGATTTGTGAAACAAAATTACTAATTTTTTGGTCATATTCAAATGGGACTAAAATACATACATAGAAAATGGTAAAAAAAAAAGTATAATCGTCAATTTTATATAAATGAATCAAATAATCCCTGTATTATTTGTTTATACTGATAAAAGTTAAACAATTCCACAGAAAATTTGAAATTAATATCTAAAGAATATTATTATTATTATTAAATTAGGGAAATTTTAAACATTTATATTTAAAAAATATTAATTAATTAAATACAAGTAAGTGACGAGTCAGCATATTTTATTCATTTTCATAAGGAAAATTATCAAGATTAAAAATATTTTTTTGCGGAATATTAACAAAAACTAAAATTGTATTTTGTGGCTTTATTTAGAAGAACTCATATTTAACTGTGTTCCCTCAAAGTATCATATTTTTGTCTCATTTTATAACAAAGTTATAGGCATACAAACAATAGCAATATGAGGGTGACGAAATGTGGAGGAAAATCCCATAGTGAAAAAGGGGTTTTGAGGTCCTTACTAAAAAATTTATAACTTTTGAACCACTTCAGCTAGAAAGTTGATCTTGGTGTTTTTGTAAACCATTATATTTGCTCTATACAGCTGTAGTATTTTTATATTTTTAAAAATGTTTTGAAATTTTAATCAAAGTGCCTACTATATAAATCTCGTTTTAATGATAATTTTATACGACTTTTAACTTATTTAGAACTAATGCTGTACTGTATTAAAAAATAATGTCAATAGTCGTACAATTATAGATAAATTGTAGCTTATCTAACTATGCACTATTATGCATATCAGTAAATTTAATATTTATAATGTATTAATTATTAATATATCGCTTTTCCGTTCACCAAATCTACTTTGTCCACTATACCGGTATATATGTTATATAGACTATATAAGGCTAAGCTTACCCTTCTAAAATACTGTTTGGGGGCTCCTTATTTTGTACTTTTAACTTTGGCACAAGACTAATTATTTAAAGCTTTCCCTAATCATTGGTTTAATAGTTTTTTCACACTGTAAACTTTTATGAATGAAACTCTGAGATAGAACTACGGTATAGCCTTTATGCAAGTGACTGTGAATGGCTGCCCATGGCCATGACGTTTTGCACACAGCAAAATATGATCATTTATAATATGGACTCTACCAGGTTTTTAACCTCAAATTAAAATATTATTGTTAAAATTACATCTAAGTTCATTCTAAAACACAATCAAATATTATGATTTAAATAGTTATTTATTAATTTTATTCATCAAAAGATATAATTTATTTGCTTTACAGCAATAATATATAAATAATTCATCCAAATTAGCATTACATCATTCTCTATATTTAAAAAAAAAATATCACTCTGTCACCACAAGTATTTTTTAAAATTAATTTGACACTCTTGGAGCCAAAATGATTTTAAGTGTTCCTTAGACACTCTTGGGGTCCGGACTATATTTTTAACAAAAATATGAAAAAATTTCTATGCAATACTGTTTTTGTAGCCAAAAAAAAAAAACAGGAACAAACAATATAACATTTAAAATGAAAAGGCATTTAATCAACATAAACTTTTTAGTAAATCAATACAAGTTACGAGCCTGCTTTTGAATAAAAAGATGCTCAATTTACAGTTCCATAATTTGCGGTACTGCTACCTGGGTAACCATAAGGGGGCCTGCTGGGTCGGATCTAGCTCGTGAGCCATAGTCCGAGGACCTCTGATGTAGACTTTAGACCACAAATGTTGCCATAATGGCAAAAGATGGAGTGAGATTAATTTTTTGTACTTGTTGTAGTACGGTTGGTTAAATGGTCATTATTACAGAGAGTATTTGCATAGTAAGATCCATGATGAAGCCTAGAAATAATAAAATAAGTTTATTTAATAAAAGACACAATTTCATTTGTATTGAATTTACAATGCTAAAATACGATTTACCCTAATATATTTGAATATTTTTTTTAAATTAGGTCAGAATGGAAATATTTTATTATAGCCAGGCCTATAATATGTCTATATGTCACCAAATTATTTTTTCAAGTCAAACCATGCTGATGCACTGACTTAAAAAAAGAAGAATTTCAAGTAGCCCCAACTTCAGTTCTTGTTTATAATAATATAACTAGCCTTATGTTCAAAACATTACGAAATTATCAATAAATCAATCTATAGTTCTAGAATCTTAATTAATGTATGGGGTATAAGCAAGAAATAATGATGATGAATATATTTATTCATGCAAATGGTTGTATAATCAAAATTGCATGATATCATTAAAAATACTATCATAATAAATATTTGCATGGTTAAATTTAAAAACAATTTCTGAATCATTTTCCCTTTGTCCTATTTTGTTTTCCTTGCATTTTGTTAATCTTGTATCACTAAATAAAATGTTGAAATTAATTTCTAGTTCTCTAGGTGGACTGCTCTGTTTACTGGTATTGTCTATGGAGTTTACAGATATAGTAAGAAAGTATTTCTTATATATGTAGAAGGGTTTTTAAAGAAATAAATTATTGAGTCTGGTTTTATGTCTTTGATTTTTATTAAATCATTTAGTGACTTCTTTCCATTTAAAATTAATTGAAGTTGAAGTTATTTTGTTAAAACTCCATATTGTTTGATAATAAGTACTTTATCTCACTTCTATCTGTATTATTAAAGCTGAAAGTATAAACTTAATTTGCATTGTGAGTGTATTCATCTAGTATTGTCAAAATCTACTTTGACTTGTTTATTTTAGCTTTCTCTGGGTTGATGAACTGACTATTTATAATATATAAATTTTATCCCCTAGGATACTTGGCTCGAAGAGAAATTGACATTCAGAAGCATGAATCTGAGATATTAGAAAAGCACAGGGAGAAGATGGCAATACTAAAGAAACAGAAAGAGACAGGTATGTGGTAGCTTTTCTACTGAATTGGAGATCTTCATGAGGCTAGGGTAGATAGGCTTTTATTTACTAAAAAACTAGAGACTTGGATATGCAAATTGCAAAATTGACCACTGTACTTATAAAAACATATTTATGCACATTATAGTGTCAATATCAAGTGATTCAAATATTGATGATAAAAGGGTTAAGAATTGAGTATGATATGAAAAGAGGATACGTTTTAACCATTTTAAATAATATATAGGGTCTTATATTATAAAGTATTTATATTTAAATTTAGTAAATAAGTGGCTATAAAATATTGTCTATTTTACTGAATATTGTTTAATGTTCAAGTATTACCTGTATTGAAATTAATTATACTCTGCTAGCTGTATCCAATTTATAAATTTAATTTTCACAAATTTCACTTATTTTCATAAATGACAAAAGATTATGAAATAATCAATTTAAAAAAGTGTGAACCAAGACGCTTTTGAATTAATTATCAGTATAAAATCTTTGTTATAAAAAAACAACAAAATGTCAGTTTCATGGAAGCCAACTCACTACCTTTGTATACTAAATACAGAAATGTTTTCATTTGGAAATTTAGTTGGTAAATATTTGTAATGTAAAAGAACCTTAGCATATATATCCAGACATACAGAGGTAATTGTATGTTTTGATTGAAATAGCAATAAATAACAAATTATTAATGTATTTCATATTCTCTCCCTTTACAGAGGAAATGAATGCTCTAGGAAGAGAGGCTGGTGTAGCAGCAAAGTAAAGATTTATCCCTTTATCTTTTATTTTGGAAGTAGATTTTTTAAAATATAATTTGCAAATGTGAAGAAAGGAGCATTTGAGGATCCATAGTCTTATAAATTATGAATGTTTGTGGAAATAGAATGTCTTTATATGAAACATATGACCTGGTAAAACAGAATAAATGTTTATAAATTCACTTTTTCATTTTTCTTTTTTTGTGTGGTCTTTTTGCTGTATTTGTTACTATTGAAAACATATAGCCAATATCTTGCACAGGAACTGAAAAAGCAAGCATCCTAAAAGGTGCGGGGGCCACCAGGTATATGCCTCCAGAGACGGGTACAGATATCAAGATACCAGACTATTCAACTATTGAGGCTACTTGCAATCACCCCACTTTCCCAAAAGCCGTTTATCTAGTAAGAACACATACACACACAGACAGTTGCTAGAATAGTGTTTTATTCTGAGAATGCTAAAAGTAATGATCCTCTCTTTAGAATTTATGGCCCTTAAATCATTCTTAATTCTTTGATTTCTTTAAAAGGCATCGCCCCCAGCATTTAATGACCACCAAACTAAGAAATAGTCTCAAAATTGCTCTCACTTTTGGGAAAGCAGTATGGCTCTTTCCCTTATACATAGTTGAATAAAGGTCTGTTTGTGGCAGGAATTCTTCTGTGGGCCTATGGTTTTAACAAATGAAAGTGTCAAAGTTCATTGTTTGTTCAAGATCAGGGGTCTCAAACTCAAATCATCCGGGGCCGCATGAGGTAGTGTCTGAGTGAGACTGGGCTGCATCAAGTATCCCGCTAAAGTGCGATTACAAATTCAATAAAGTACAACTGTTGCAATCTTCTCAAACTTTATTAATATAATATTATTAATAAATAAAAACATTCAGGGCTCTCAAGAACTAGACTTCACTCTCTTACTCCTTGGTGCCAGAGATCTGGCAACGCTTCTTTTTACACAGCTGAGCAACATTTGGCTTGAGTGAGGAAGCAACTGAGACCCTCAGTATAGCTGGAAGATGCTCATCAGTAAGTTTGGCCCTGAACTTTGACTTGTTAAAGTTCATAGTGGAAAAGAGCTTTTGACATATATACTATATATATATAGGTACTCCCTAAATTAGCACATGATCTGCTTGAACAACCTGGAAATCTCAAGGAAGGTGGAGGGCAATAATCTCATAAATTGTCCATTCTTGTCTATTTTTTCATTGACCTCCCTGAATTTAGCATAAGATCAATCAAAGCGCAAAGAAAAGAAGAAACAAAAAGGGGGAGGGGGCAATGGCATCATCCACATTAAAGGAGAAGAGCTAAGCTAAAAGTAGAATAGTGGCTATTTGTCGTTTAAAGTCTGCAAACATGTGATCAAATTCTTCCCCGTAGGTTTGCAATGGCATCAGTATACTTACTACTGAATGGCCAAGAACCGTAACACAAGTTTTGTGCATAATGCCCTGACATTATAGACAGCACTGACAAGCCACCCCTGGTCTTGTAACATCTTGTTAAGCACATTCGGCTACTGTGTAACGTTACAAGAAAAGCCAAGTCCATGAGCCACTTGTAATCATTTAGTACAGGAACAGCTTTTAGTCCGATTTTAAAACGGTTTTTACTATAATCAACAAACAATAAGAATTAAGAATTAGACTGGTCGGTAAGATACGACTGAAACCGTCGAGGTGGGTCACATTATAGATATGAGAATGGTAAAATGCGTGGGCCGCATTGAGTCTAAACTTTGCTGTCATGTAGCGGGCCGCAAAATATCGTATTTCTTTAGAGCGAGTTTATCTAATGCATCAGTAGCACTAACATTTTCTGGTCGTTTCCTTATTCCTGGCCTAAAACAATTATATCAATTTTTGAGATGATGACTTTAGCTTATTGTTCAAGCTCATCAAACATTCTCTAATTTTCTTTCAAAGAAACTCAAATGAACTGCACAAAGCTCCACAAGTACCAGGTACTCAAAAGTTGTTTTGATTTTGTCAACAGTTTTATTGACTTATGAAAAATAACGTAACAAGGCACCAAAAAATGGGACAAACAAATTCTTTAATTTTTTAAAGAAAAAACAAATTGCCTAACGTTTGTTACCGGTACCACTGTTTCCTTTAACATGAAAGTATATTGTGTAAGTGCAGGGCCGGCCCTAACAATTGCGGGGCCCTATGCGAAACGGATTGCGCGGGGCCCAGTCTGGGTAGGGATAAGGATAATAAGTGAAAATTCAGATTTTGTATTAGAAAAAAAAGTGCGGGGCCCACTGCGGCCGCATAGGTTGCAGTGGCCTAAGGCCGGCCCTGTGTAAATGCTTCTGTGTTGGCGTTATTACTGTAGTTTTCCAAAACAGCCTGTGACAATAGATGTGAAAATTGTTAATGAGGTTGCTGTGATAATTTTAAAACTTCCCATCCCTTTAAAACAGTGGTTCCCAAACTTTTAAGTTTGGCGGACCGGCGAACAAGTTTCGAAATTTTACCAGGGACCGGTGCATGATTTATTTTTGTACTTTTATTTCTATTTGAAAATAAATATTTATATTATGGGGACCGGCAGCGTTAGGCATGCGGACCGGTGAAGGTCCACGGACCGCCATTTGGGGACCACTGCTTTATAAGGCTTTGTGGAGGATGACGAGATATCATGAGTCATTTAAATTACACAAACCGTTCATTGCATCAAGACAATCAACAGCTGATTAAACTTGTTGATCTTTTTTGTGTGTGTGTTTTTTTGTTTTTTTTGTTAACATTTTATTTTTGCATTGATTTTTGGCCGCGCACCATTGTGCCTTACGAGTCATGTTGGCACACCATTGTGCCTTACGAGTCATGTTGGCACACCATTGTGCCTTACGAGTCATGTTGGCACACCATTGTGCCTTACGAGTCATGTTGGCACACCATTGTCTTATGACAGGCATTTTTTAAATGTAATCACTAACGAAATAAGAAATCGGCCACACCCCGGCTCTAGAGGTCAGAGGTCAGGAATAGGACAGGTCAAGTTTTCCTCGGCTCTAGAGGTCAGGAATAGGACAGGTCAAGCTTTCCTCGGCTCTAGAGGTCAGGAATAGGACAGGTCAAGCTTTCCTCGGCTCTAGAGGT
>CAXITT010000349.1:268076-284236 GCA_964033795.1 Lymnaea stagnalis | reverse complement strand
CCCCCCCCCCGAGCCAAAATATGTCCACCCCCTCGAAAAAATCTGAATTGTTTAATGAATCATCTGGGGTGGCGAGTGAAGCTCTATGTGACCCTAACCTCGTGAAATTAGGACATACGAGGTAGCCTACAGCACAAAGTCTGCTGTCTGTGATGTCATTTTTTTCTGCCACGTTTACATTTCGGCTGATATAAACTTGAGGCAATATTACACAGCAATAGCTGGATAAGGGGGGGGGGTGACCCAGGGCCGGCCCGACGGTTGCTGGCTCCCCGTGCAATGAACAGTTAATTGTTTATTTAAACAAAACAACATAGGTAATAAACTCATTACCGAACAACTAGCTTTTTCCTTAAAATGATTATACTTATAAGGGGTGCCAAAGTTAAGCCTTAAGTAAACTTTCGTCATGTGCCAAGCACCCGTTCGGCGCCCCCTTCCTTGTACGGCTCCTCTCTTTTTCCGATGACGACTTACTTTTTCTGCTTTTGCGCCCCGGAAAGCTTTTTGCTCCCCGTATTCTTTCTGCTGAAATAATTGTAAGAGGGACAAGGAAATACGGTATTAATAAATTAATTTCCACGCACTTTCGGTTGGTTCCAACCCCTGTACTAGTATCCAAATTGAGCATGCAACTTTCATTGTATGAAAACTCATTGTACGAAAAGCGATTGTACGAAAAGTTATAATACCGGTACCGTTTCTAGACCCAGGACCCGAGGTTCACACTTCACTATAATAAACAAAGGGGATTTAAATATTTACTGGACGCTCCTATGGCCACGGCACCCTAATGGTCGGCAGTGGGTAATCACTGTAGAAGTGCAAGAAACGCACTTCAAATAGTGGAGCATACCACTGAGCAAGCACTTTCAAATTCAGACCAATAGCGACTTTCAGTAGAGAGAAGACTAAAGTTCAAGAAAAAAAATGGCTTAAGAGCACTTGAGAGGCGCCGGACTCACCTTGCAAGTAGAAAACAAGACGGCGATGATGCGTGAGTATTTGATCGTTTGTATTCCTAACTCAAGATCAAGAGCCATCAAGGCTGTTCAAGACTGGGAGTGTATTGGTGACTGAAGAAAAGATATTGGTGTCCTTTCACGAACTGACCACTTTCTAAGCTTAATTAAGCCGTGAAGACAGCCGAAAGCAATAGATCTCATCGTTAATCTGATATATGCTAAAGTTTAGTTAATATTTAGACCTAAAGCTTTGAAATTCATAGCTGAATGGAACTTTCTAGAATATCTCCCGATCCTCTAATTCTAATTTAGCCTAAAACTATTCCTCACAACCTGTGTGTCTATGGAACCACAGTCCATGCTTTTTGGTCTTGCGATTATGTCTACTGAAATTTTATGAGGTGAAGAATGTTGATTTTGATGAAGTTATTGACAGGTTTGTATCTTTAAAGACCATACAAGGAACTTTTTTCATTTAAATTAAAAATGTTTCAATACAATTTAATTTTGTTGCATTTCTGAAACTCTTTTATCACCGGTACCTGAAACTCTATGTTTTCATCTGATGTCTTGTGTTGCCCCGAGGCTTACTTTGCTAACAATATTATAAGTGACTCTGTAGGATCTTGTTAAAAAAAATTACTCGGTGGATGTCCGGGGAAAATATGAGGGAGGGGGTGGAGCCCAGAGGGGTGTCACCATGAGTTTATAGCACCGAGTGGCACCAACCGTAGTGACGCAACTTCCTAGGGGCCCCCGGGGTCTTAATTCGGCACTGGCCCCTCCAATACTTATATATCGATTGTCGTGAGCCTCCTAGATATGTGCTTCATTTGTCTTTAGATTAATCCTAAACTCTGTAATGAAGCATCATATCTATGTACAATCGGCGTATCATCCTGAGTCAACTTCAGTTTCTAGTACCATAATATATTGGCATCCATTAGATCTATAAGGAGGTTAGTCTAGAAAAGGACAATGTTAGCCGGTTCCATAATAATTTGTCAAAGATTAATTAATATTTATTTGCTTATCAATCATTACAAATTGAATTTTTGTTACAGGCGTTTAAAAAAATTAAACCATTTATTGCCATCTCTGCAGATTACTAATTGTTAAGCATTAAAATAGGTCTGTATTTATTTATTTATGGTTTTTCGGAGCGTGGGAGACAATTTGACATAATTAATAATTTAATGGGGGTAGACCCTATCTTGAAATTTGACGGCTATTGACAAAGGAAAAAGGCCTACTAGCTTTCTTAAAAATGCAAATAAATTTCAGTGTTTTGACAAGCTTACCACTTCTTTGCCTCTAGTCTGTGAAGATTGTATGATTTATATATTTTATTTTTATATTATTGTTATAGCACAGCCTAATCTGGGGAATTCTGTGGATTGTTTTTGGGGTAGTGGGGATTTTGTAAAATCTGAGTGGCAGCAGTGGTTGTTACCGGAAACGAATGGAAGAAAATGAAAAAAGAAAGCACCCTATTAATAATTAAATTTCGATCACGGAACGATTGAGCGATAAGTGATATTTACTGTTCAGAAATAAAACACTTTCTTTGGGATATTAAAAGATTTTGCCGTGATATTTTTTCAACGAAAGTTTCAACCATGACTTACGGAAGTGCTGTGAGGGAAAACGATCCTCTGTATATTCTGTACAGTATTGTTTACGTGTTCTTTTCACTATGTTTCATCGCCCCTCCAACGGAGTTTGTTTCAGCTGGTGTCACTGTGCAAAACATATTCTCTCACTGGCTTGGCAGTGAAGATTTCCATTTTATCTACTATCATATGAAAAGAATATCAGCAACACTCATAGTTCACAGTTTTATTCCTTTGGGTAATTATGTAAAGTTATAATAATAAATAATAAAGTAAAGCAAGCTTAGACTTTGTCTTATTCTTATTAGTAAAGTCAAAGTTAGTTAAAGTTAGGCCTTATTATTACTACCCTACATTTTCATTTATTATTTATAATTATCATCAATTTACAATTACTACTAAAATTTATAATCCTGTTGTATTGTATATTTAAATAATAATTAGACCCTTTTTTTTAGGCCTATCATTTGACTTTGAGGATGCTGATGTTATTCGGATAGTGAACAAAACAACAGAAAAAACGGTTTAAAATTAAAAATAAGGATAAGAAATTGCACTTAGCTTGGAAGTAGTATCCGTGGGCAGCCTTTAGTCTGTGAAGATTGTATGATTTTTATATTTTATTTTTATTATAATTATATTGTTGTTGTGTGGGACAGAGATCTCTACATCAAGGAGGCTCATAGGCAACTAGAAGACAGCCAGTTCTACCAACTGAGGACTAACAACCCTATCACCAAACATAACGACATGGTAAAATAAACTATCAAGAAAATGATTGCAGAATCGGCACTCCTTAAATCGGCCTCTGTCTTACACATCTTCTATAGTGACCTCGGTAAGCCATGCTTCTACATACTTCCCAAAATTCATAAGTATGGTAACCCTGGCAGGCCCATTGTCTCAGCATGCTCTTGCCCCACTGAGCATATCTCGGAATTCCTTGATGTAGTTTTTCAACCCATCCGTTACCTCACTGCCAACTTACATTAAAGACACCAACCATGCTTTACAAACCTTTGAATCCATCATAATCCCTCCTGAAAAGAAACATCATCTATTTCTTCTTGATTTATGTTCCTTATACACTTCCATCCCCCACACTGACGGTCTCTTAGCTCTCAAATTCTTTCTCGAGACTAGACCCCACCCATCTATACCCACCAACACCTTCCTCAGATTGGCTGAACTAGTCCTCGCCCTCAATTCGTTTGAGTTTGGTGGCCAATTCTTCGACCAAATTAGTGGTGTTGCCATGGGGACTAAAATGGGACCCAACTATGCTTTTCTTGTTCATGGGGCATTTGGAACACATGGTCAGAAGCAGCTATACTGGACGCCTCCCTGAATTCTTTAAGATGTGCATAGATGACGGTATAGGGGTCACCACTATGGAGAGGAGTGAACTTGACCCGTTCATCAAATTTGTAGGCTCCTTTCACCCCTCCATTAAATTCAGATCTCTTGTCTCTGAGACCTCAGTCAATTTCTTAGACATTACAGTTACTCTTCTCAAAGACAGCTTACTCACCTCTGCCTACTTTAAGCCCACTGACAGTCACAGGTATCTACTCTACTCTTCATCCCACCCTAAATCATGTAAAGACTCTTTTCCTTTTTCTCAATTTTATTTATTTATTTATTTAGGCATTTTTATATAGCGCTTACCTTAAAGCTCTAAGCGCTTTACAATTATTAAAAACATGTAAACTAAGTAAAATAAAAATGAGACACTAGGATAGTAACTACTATACTATAGAAACAATTAAAATGGCTATAAAACGAGGACACTTTGGCACGTTTTGGCCTATACTACAGGATCAACCTGAGACAGAAAATGAGACAGGGCAAGGAGGGTGCATCACAGGTCATAGGCAGACCTAAACGGATGGGTTTTAAGGGACTTTTTGAAAGTGGACGACGTTTCACAATGACGGATATGGAAGGGGAGCTGGTTCCAGAACGTGGGCCCATGGAAGTAGAAGGAGCGTTCACCGATGGTCTTAGTTTTGGTTCTTGGGATTGAGAGGGTTCTATTGTCAATGGAAGTTTTCACAATGACGGATATGGAAGGGGAGCTGGTTCCAGAACGTGGGCCCATGGAAGTAGAAGGAGCGTTCACCGATGGTCTTAGTTTTGGTTCTTGGGATTGAGAGGGTTCTATTGTCAATGGAAGAGCGCAGTTGTCTTGTGGGGATGTAAGGAAGCAACAGTTCAGAGAGATAGACAGGAAAGTGAGGGTCAGTGAAAGAGTTGAAGCATAGATTGGCAGACTTGTACTTGATGCGAGAGGATATTGGAAGCCAGTGGAGTTGCCGCATGTGTGGTTGAATGTGGTCATGTTTCTTTGATTTAAAAATGAGTCTGCATGCTGAGTTCTGTGCCTTCTGAAGTTTGTCTATGTGGTGTTGAGGAATGCCTGTGAGAAGAGTGCTTCAGTAGTCAAATTTTGAAAGAATGAATGAAGAGACGAGAGTTTTTGTGGCATCAAAGGAGAGGAGGTGTCTAATGGTGCTGATTTTTATAATTTTGTTATATGCTGATCTGCATATATTCGTGACATGTTTGTCCATGGAGAGGGTGTCTGTAAGCCTGACTCCAAGGTTTCTGGCAGAGGAAGAGAGTGTGATGTCAGAGTTGCCAATAGATATAGAAGAAGGAGCGGATGGAGGGAGAGATTTGTTTTGAGAGTGGATGAGAAGGATTTCCGTTTTATCATCATTTAGCTTCAGTTTGTTGCAAGTCATCCAACGCTTTACGTCGTCCACGCACTCCTGTATGCGAAGGATTGTGGCATCAAGTTGACCAGGAAAGCAAGAGTCACTGATTTGAGTGTCATCAGCAAAGGATTGACTGGAAACTGAGTCTTCGTCGACTTTGTCGGTCGGGTGAGGACTTTTGGGACAAAGCACTTGAAATGATAGACTTTTTCCGGTGTAGGTCTTACCCAGAGACAGTACTTTCATCAGCCCTCCAAAGGGTTAAGAATATTACCTATGCTGATGCCTTCAGTCCACGTCTAAGTGACAATGTTGACAGGACAAAGCTCATTATAACTTATCACCCTCACAATCTGATTGCTAAGCGTGTTTTCCTTAAACATCGATCTATACTACTTGCAGACACCGACACACCAGAAATTTTCTCTTCCCCACCTCTCATTGTTTTCAGACGGGATAAAAATCTGAAAGATCTCCTTGTGCGCAGTCGTATCAACGCTCCCCCTCCCACTTTGGGACCAAGCCGTGTGGACGCAGCCATTGCAACACTTGCCCTTTTGTCGTCCAGACTCAACACATACATTTCCCTAAGGGCAGTTTTACAGATAGGCGACGGTTTCCTCTGTGCAAGCCGCAACGTTGTCTACGCCATTGTGTGCACCCGCTGTCAGATGACGCAACATTACAGTGTCCCTTCTCCAAACACTTCAATAGTAGCGACCACCAGGGTAAGGCGGACTTTTCTATAAGTGTGATTGTGGCTAGCACGAACACCCCCAGCCGGGTCAATTTGGAACACAGGCTTATCCTGACTTACGTCACTTTGACGCCACATGGGATTAATGTTATGTCTCTGTTCACAGCTTGACCCTAGCTCCGCCCCTCCACGTTTTGACCTATCACAGTGAACTTTTTTCTCCTCCTTTCTTTCGCTCTTCCCTATTGAACCTCTCACTCACTTACCTTCTGCCACATTTCTTTTGCTGCCCACGGATACTACTTCCCAGCTAAGTGCAATTTCTTATCCTTATTTTTAATTTTCAGACCACTTTTTTCTGTTGTTTTGTTCGCTGACAAAGGCTTTCTGCCGACACGTTAGCTGTTTTGTGGCGTTTATTTTTTCAGGTTTAACTCTACTCTGTTTTACTCATTTATATTGTACTAACCTGATTGCAGTCTCTCCCCTTATTACCCTTATTCAGATGGTCCTGACTACAATCATAATCATTAAAATTATGATATATTATATGTCTGTCTGTAGAATGTAGGTCTTCTTATCAGCCGTCTAATTATAATAATTAATAATAATAAATATGTAGCCTAAATTATACTATAACTAGAAATATCCCGCCAAACAATGGTGGCAGAAATGCATGAATGAACTTCTCAGCTACGGTACTAAAGTCTAAACTAAAGTTATTTGAAAAAACATCCATTCAAGTAATCCACTTATAAAATGCACTTATTAGTGCTAACTTCTTATTATTTTATTTTTTGCACCTATTGAATGAATTGTCACAGATATGAATATATGGGAGATAAGTAATTAGGCCTTTATTACTTATATTATAATATACAGAGTATTGGGACTTGAGAAAAACTGACCAATGAGAGAGGAGTGAAACAATGGAAGGAAGTTGAATAAAATGGCAGTTGATTCACAAAGTTTATGTGAGATGATTGAACATAGATTGTTTATGTTTTAAACAACTCTGGTATGCAGTGGTAATGTGCTGTCTGCGGATTCCCAATTAGCCAGACCGTGTTTCGCCACCACAGTTTAAGATCAGAATCTACCCTCCCAGATTTCTCCCTAAATCCCTCATGCTTCACACCAACGGACCTTCAGAGTTTTCAACCACCACACTGCTCTACTCCTATGAGCTGCAGTTAGCAAGACAAATGGAAAGACAGACCACTGTGCATATTGAGTGTGAACTTTCAGTCTGCAAGCGGAAAAAGAGTCGAGATAGCCAACTTGATCAACAGCTTAAAACCTGAGATCATTTTGGGCACAGAAACATGGCTGAATCCCTCCATAACCAACGCAGAGGCTGTACCGGATAGTTACAAATTATTCAGTCGAGACAGAAAAGACAGAGGAGGAGGAGTACTTGTTGCTGTCCGTGACAGCCTGGACTGTCACGCTGTTCCAGAACTAGATGTTGATGACTGCGAGCTCCTGTGGGTGAATGTGAAGCTGAAGGGTAGATGCACACTTTACATTTATGCCTATTACAGACCCAACACAGCAGATGAACCAAGCTTGAGGAGGCTTGATGTGTCACTTCAGAGAGCAATTCAGTTGAAGAACACTTTTCTGCTTAAAGGGGGAGATTTCAACTTTTCTCGTTGGAACTGGCAGATTCCTGCCTTAAAGCCCAAGTCCCCATATTCAGACTTTATGGCGATAATTAACAACCATGGTCTGGAACATATGGTTAAAGAACCCACGTGAGGGGAAAACACTCTTGACCTACTCCTCACTAACAGTCCACATCTCATCCCTAGAGTTGAGGTCATCCCCGGGATATCAGACCACTGCATATCATACTGCGAATTTCAGGTCAGCGCACTAAAAAAGAAGCAGGCTGTGCGAGAAATCCCCATTTATGCCAAGGCTGACTGGGATAGCCTGAGAAAAAGTCAACAACAGATCTGAGCTCAAACATGCAGGAGATTTAGGGTAATGCGACAACAGAAGACCTGTGGGTGAAATTCAAGACAACAATCACTGATGCAGTGCAGAAATTTATACCACACAAGACCACCAAACCTAAGACAAATCAGCCATGGGTCACGACTGAAATCCGAAGGCTCATACATAGGAGAGATAGCCAGTACAAACGAATGAAGAAGAATGGCTCGGTCGAACTAACAGACGAAGGACTGAGGCTCCGAAGAACCATCCAAGGCTTACTGCACAGATTTTATTGGAACTACCTGAACGGCATCTTTTCAGAGGAAGATACTCTGGCCGAATGTCAAGAACAAGCACTTCTGGGGGTACGTCAAGCAGCAAAAGTCATCAAACACTGGGGTTTCCCCTCTGAGATGAGACGGCCATTTGACGTCTGAACCCAAAGCACAGGTGGACATACTCAATCAACAGTTCCAATCGGTCTTTGGGGATGGTAGAGAGTACTCAGAGGTTGAGTTCCTTCTGAAGACCAACATGATGAGCACAGCCTACCCTGACCTAGAAGATATCCAGATTTCAGAGCAGGGTGTCCTGGCACTCCTTAAAACCATTAACCCATGGCTCCTGCACTAACAATCCTCTTCCAATCGTCGATATTCACAGGCAATGTTCCAACTGACTGGAGAACAGCGTATGTCACTCCAATCTACAAAAAAGGAGAGCATTACGACCCTGCCAATTACCGCCCTGTATCCCTCACTAGCGTAGTTTGCAAACTACTGGAGCACTTAATCATAAGACAGATGTGCTTGTGCTGGACTTCTCAAAGGCCTTTGACCGTGTCAATCATAGTTTGCTATTACACATACTGCAGATATATGGGATCCAAGGCACTACCAAAAACATGGATCTCAAGCTTCCCCAGCAAACGATGCCAGGCAGTAGTGGTAGATGGCACAACCTCCTTCTTTGTCGGTGTTAAGTCAGGGGTCCACAAGGGCTCTGTGCTAGGCCCCTGTTTATTCCTAGCATATATCAATGATCTGCCCAAGAAGCTGACCTCTCAAGTAGGACTGTTGCAGACATGGCAGTGTATAGGACGATCGCCAACAGTTCTGACCAGGAACAGCTACAACAGAACCTCAATCGGTTAGCAGAGTGGGATATGAGTTGGGACATGGAATTTCATCCCGTCAAATGCCCAGACCCTGTCAGTCTCCAGAAGCAGATGCCCTCTACACCACTCTTACAAATTGCATGGCCATATACTTGAGCCAGTTTCATCCGTTAGGTACCTAGGTGTTACCATTCAAAGACATGTCCGCTGGGACAAGCACATTAACAAACAAGACCCCGGGGTTCCTAAGGCGAAGTCTGAAGATCGGCAACTCAAGTGTGAAAGAAAAAGCTTAAAAAGCCTTTCACTGGCCACTTTTAGAGTACGCATCTACAGTCTCGGACCCATTTACCCAGAAAAGCGTTGACAGGTTGGAGGCGGTCCAGTGACATGCAGCACGCTTTGTACTTAACCGCTACAGAAACACCTTAAGTGTTGGCAGCATGCTAGAAACACTGGGCTGGTCACCATTGGAAGAACGACGACGACTATCCAGGATCACCATGCTGTACAAGATCAAAAATGGGCTGGTCCACTGCTCCAGCATTAAACAGAAACTCGTCCCTCTCCCCCATAGACAGCGATGAGGTCACGACAGGCAGTTTGGGCTAACAAAAACAAGAATTCAGTACGGGAGCTCCTCTTTCCTGCCAAAGACAATAAGGGACTGGAACGAGCTTCCAAAAGCAACAGTTGAGGTGACTACACTTGACACATTTGCAGCTTTTGCTTCCTGTCTTCCAAACAGCGTGGACGAGTGGTCTAAACTGAGCAAATCTCAAGTTGGTGGTCGGGAGTTCAATTCCAGCCAAAGTCCAGTCAAGAAAAAAAAAAAGCTCGCCAGCACCCCGGGTAGATGGGACTTTTTAACCTTGGTTCGCAACTCATCTAAGAGAAGGAAACTCTAAATTCAAACCCGGAGATGGCGTCCCCTACAGGCGGCAAAACATCGAAACAATGAATCATTCCGACAACCCCTGCAACGCCCCGGACGCCATCCCTGAGAGCGCAGTGAACATGCTAAAATAGCATGGATACTTAGCGCTATACATATCCCGATGTATACCTAACAATAAAAAAAAAATCACACTTGCAACTTTCACTATGACAAGGAACTTAAGATATTGATCAAATCAAGCTGCATTGTGATGTCAGTTTATTTAAACTAATGCCGGAATTAAACACCTTCAATTCATGCATCATTAGTTTATTTGCAATGTATGGTTTTAAAATGGAAAAATTTTTAGTGATACATAATATGCATGATACTATGATACATGCACTAGACAAAGTTGCCATTGATAAGTGTTAAAAATTGCAAAATTCGACTAAAATGTACCCTAAAAACCCCAATCAATTTCATTTACTAATGTGTAGGCTACTGTAAATGAACTATTCATGAATGAGGTAAAGTCATTGGAATACAGAGAAGGGAATATTATTCAAATATTTTTGTCGTTGCATTTTTAAATTAAAGTTAAAGCCAATCAGTGTGCTTTATGAAGATAAAGTGTTCAAAAATGTGGTGCAATAGGTTTTGAAATTTTAAAATAAAGTTCACTAGTTAATTTTAAGGACCATGTGTAATGCAGCACAAGTCTACTTAAAAGGCTATCAATTAATGAAAAATCTCAAAATTTATTTGATGTATTCAATAATTGCTCATTTTCAGGATATTACTTGGGACTAGCCCTCTTTGCCCCGCAATTGAACCTTTTTGATTTTGATCATTTGGCTACCACATGGACAGTATTCTTCATCTGCAGTTTGCTTCTGCCTGGTTGTACAATGCTACTTGTAATCTACTGGCATCAAGGATCCTGGGATAACCATCCACTGGCCAAGGAGCTTCAGCTTCTTGGAGGGGAAAATGACTCTTGGCGATCTGTTGCTTCATCAATCAATGTTGAATTCAGAAGAATTGACAAATTCACAAGCGGCATACACAGTCGACTTGTCGCAGTTACAGATTCTTGGATTATCAAAACATCAACCTATTATGTGTATGTTGCTCATCAGAATGATATTCATTTGACCCTGTCTGATGCAGAGGAACATTCCCTGTCTTATCAGAATCAGATGGCACTTCAGATTCTTAATATTACTGTTGCAAGTATTCAGCCAGGTCTAAAGCCTTTTCCAATACGGTAAAGAAGTTTAAAAGTGCTGCTTTTTCTTTACAGTTTGATGGATTAATTGACTTTTAAGTCACTATATGATATTTATATTTGCAGTGCCTTTTATTATAGCATTTTTTATCCACTAGATTAAATTGATAACTTATTAATTTATATTGTATCTTTATTTTATATTTGTATTGCTTTATTTTTATCATTTTATTTATTTTCCTAACCAGTGGAGGCTTTTGGCATTTCCTCAACTGGTTGTTGACACATATTTCTAATAATTACACGATATCAATTATAAATTTTAATTTAATAATACTCTGTTATTTTTATAAAGTAAGTAAAGCCTTTCTTTCCACAGGCTTAACTCTCTTGAACTGGGTGACCTCAAAGAAAAGCTCCAAGCTCCTATTCGAAATGCCAGAAATATAGTCATTCACCAATCTTTAAGTGACAGGTTCCTGATGGAGTTTAAGGAGGTTGTTGAAAATAACCCAAAGTATACCGCTCCACCAACAATGGTAGGTGTGTGGCAATTAAACATTTACTATGCACCCATAGAAAAAAATATGTTTAATTTGATCTTTAAAAAAAAAAAACACATCTAAAATGTTGAAGTTACATTGACACACTTTTTGATACACATGATTCAGTATAATTGAAGACAACTCCACAAATATTATAAAGTTCATGTCTACTTCAAGAAATTTAATGGGGACAAAGAATTTCAAAAACTTAAAGCTGATGAACAACATTGATATTGTTGCCCGGTACTTCAAAATGACATTTTAACAATAAAAATATGCCTGCAATCTTTGTCTTATATACACCATCACGTCTCGATTTGTTTTTAAATGTCAGATTTTTAAAAACCTTTTTCTTTAAACCCACTTATCATCATCATCATTAGTGCTGCTACAGCTCTTGTAGGGCCCTGTCCTGCTCCACCACATCCTTCCATTTGGATCAATCCAGGGCTTTCTGCCTCCATGCGCGAACCCCAACTTATGTAATTACTTTTCTACATCATCGATCCATCTCAGTCTTGGACGACCAGTGAGTCGTCTGTCCCTAGGCTTCTTTCTGTATATCACTTTTGCTGCTCTACAATCCGGCATCCTTTCAATATGTCCTGCCCAGTGCAGTCTGCCTTTTTTTAATTGTTGCGAATGTAATCCTCCTTTCAACTCAACATTATTTTATTTTGCTTGTTCTAGTGGCCCCTTGATATTTGAAAGTTGCCAGTCTCTCAAATTTGTGGTTGTTTAAATTGATGTTGTCATCTCAATGTGGGTGTTTCGTGACCACTTATCTTAGCATCAATGTCTTAATTAGTTATTGCATTACACTTTGTTTAAGATGGAAAATGAAATGAGAGGAAGGCCACTATGGCAGGTGGAATGCCAAATAAAGATACAAGCATTATAATATATAATTATACTGAAAATTTATTGGTTTAAATGTTCAGGGCTTTCTGCTATACTAATAAAGGGAAACAAGATAAATGCCATTATTGAAGCTTTGAAAATATGGTTTTATTTTATTATCTATATTTATGATTATATGTGTGTTTTATTTCAATGAAATGCATGCTTACACAATGTGTGTTTTGTTTCATTGACATTCATGTTTTTAAAATGTGTTTTGTTTCATTGACATTCATGTTTTTAAAATGTGTTTGTTTCATTGACATTCATGTTTTTAAAATGTGTTTGTTTCATTGACATTCATGTTTTTAAAATGTGTTTTGTTTCATTGACATTCATGTTTTTAAAATGTGTTTTGTTTCATTGACATTCATGTTTTTAAAATGTGTTTTGTTTCATTGACATTCATGTTTTTAAAATGTGTTTTGTTCATTGACATTCATGTTTTTAAAATGGGTTTTGTTTCATTGACATTCATGTTTTTAAAATGTGTTTTGTTTCATTGACATTCATGTTTTTAAAATGTGTTTGTTTCATTGACATTCATGTTTTTAAAATGTGTTTTGTTTCATTGACATTCATGTTTTTAAAATGTGTTTTGTTTCATTGACATTCATGTTTTTAAAATGTGTTTTGTTTCATTGACATTCATGTTTTTAAAATGTGTTTTGTTTCATTGACATTCATGTTTTTAAAATGTGTTTTGTTTCATTGACATTCATGTTTTTAAAATGTGTTTTGTTCATTGACATTCATGTTTTTAAAATGTGTTTTGTCCATTGACATTCATGTTATTAAAATGTGTTTTGTTCATTGACATTCATGTTTTTAAAATGTGTTTTGTTCATTGACATTCATGTTTTTAAAATGTGTTTTGTTCATTGACATTCATGTTTTTAAAATGTGTTTTGTTTCATTGACATTCATGTTTTTAAAATGTGTTTTGTTCATTGACATTCATGTTTTTAAAATGTGTTTGTTTCATTGACATTCATGTTTTTAAAATGTGTTTTGTTCATTGACATTCATGTTTTTAAAATATGTTTTGTTTCATTGACATTCATGTTTTTAAAATGTGTTTTGTTTCATTGACATTCATGTTTTTAAAATGTGTTTGTTTCATTGACATGCATGTTTTTAAAAATGTGTTTCGTTTCATTGACATTCATGTTTTTAAAATGTGTTTCGTTTCATTGACATTCATGTTTTTAAAATGTGTTTTGTTTCATTGACATTCATGTTTTTAGAATGTGTTTAGTTTCATTGACATTCATGTTTTAAAAAAAAATTTTGTTCCATTTACATTCAGGAAATAGAGCAGTGTATTGGCTGTATGCAGAAGACCTCAGATGTTAAATTACAAAAGCACTGTGAGGATCCAGAAAATGGCAATGTTGAAACTCGCTGTATTCAATGTTTCTGTCGGCCAATGTGGTGCCTGGAGTGTATGGGGAAATGGTTTGCGAGTCGACAAGACCACCTAAGACCCGAGACTTGGTTTGCTAGTAAATCCCCATGTCCAACCTGCAGGGCTCGGTTCTGTGTGCTGGATGTTTGTAAAATACAAGAAACACAATACTAATGACTTTGTTTGATTTTTTTGTTGTTCTCGTCAAATTTTCAAATCCTAATCTCATCTTATCTCTTGCATTCAAGGAAATGGCAGCCCCAGGATGAAGATTCAAAATCCTTTCCCTTGTTTGAGGGTGAAGGTCACACACATGTCTAATCAGAATCACCGCCAGCTGGTATAGCGATAACCTGGCTAATAAACTGGCAGACACGAGCCATAGCTCTTTAACATCACGGTCCACGTTGCCCAACCTCCTGAAACTTGAGTTGGGGACCAGCACATTTAGTATCATGTCCCGTGAGATCAGGGGTAACTATGAAGTGTTGGGTGGTAAAAAAACCCAACACCAGCACATTTCCAATGATATCAGGGAACCCTATGAAGTGTTGGGGTGGTAACTAACAAAACACCCTAAGTTTCTTCCCTTTCTATCCTGTGAGGCCAATGGATATCCTGTAAGAATGAGACATACTCATGTAATACTTTAGTGAAAATGTACACTATGGTCACTACATAAATTTATTTATTTATTTATTTAGGCATTTTTATATAGCGCTTATCATAAAGCTCTAAGCGCTTTACAATTATTAAAACATGTAAACTAAGTAAAATAAAAATGAGACACTAGGATAGTAACTACTATTCTGAGCTGGTTCCAGAACGTGGGCCCATGGAAGCAGAAGGAGCGTTCACCGATGGTCTTAGTTTTAGTTCTTGGGATTGAGAGGGTTCTACTGTCAATGGAAGAACGTAGTTGTCTTGTGGGGATGTAAGGAAGCAACAGATCAGAGAGATAGACAGGAAAGTGAGGGTCAGTGAACGAGTTGAAGCAAAGATTGGAAGACTTGATTGGAAGACATAAATCCATACTTTCAAAAGCAACCATGTTGGTGGCTGAAGAAAAGAAACAAACATTACTTTAAATTTATAAAGATTTTGATGACACAAGGGTCCATATAAATTTCAAGTTCAAGAATGTCCTAAACCAGGCCTGAACAACTCAAAATTTAAGGTGGGACGTAATATTTAATGAATAACTTGTGCGGGGCAAAAAAAAATAGGACAGGACTTGTGCAGGCCAAAAGAAAATAGGACAGGACTTGTGCAGGCCAAAAGAAAATAGGACAGGACTTGTGCAGGCCAAAAGAAAATAGGACAGGACTTGTGCAGGCCAAAAGAAAATAGGACAGGACTTGTGCAGGCCAAAAGAAAATAGGACAGGACTTGTGCAGGCCAAAAGAAAATAGGACAGGACTTGTGCAGGCCAAAAGAAAATAGGACAGGACTTGTGCAGGCCAAAAGAAAATAGGACAGGACTTGTGCAGGCCAAAAGAAAATAGGACAGGACTTGTGCAGGCCAAAAGAAAATAGGACAGGACTTGTGCAGGCCAAAAGAAAATAGGACAGGACTTGTGCAGGCCAAAAGAAAATAGGACAGGACTTGTGCAGGCCAAAAGAAAATAGGACAGGACTTGTGCAGGCCAAAAGAAAATAGGACAGGACTTGTGCAGGCCAAAAGAAAATAGGACAGGACTTGTGCAGGCCAAAAGAAAATAGGACAGGACTTGTGCAGGCCAAAAGAAAATAGGACAGGACTTGTGCAGGCCAAAAGAAAATAGGACAGGACTTGTGCAGGCCAAAAGAAAATAGGACAGGACTTGTGCAGGCCAAAAGAAAATAGGACAGGACTTGTGCAGGCCAAAAGAAAATAGGACAGGACTTGTGCAGGCCAAAAGAAAATAGGACAGGACTTGTGCAGGCCAAAAGAAAATAGGACAGGACTTGTGCAGGCCAAAAGAAAATAGGACAGGACTTGTGCAGGCCAAAAGAAAATAGGACAGGACTTGTGCAGGCCAAAAGAAAATAGGACAGGACTTGTGCAGGCCAAAAGAAAATAGGACAGGACTTGTGCAGGCCAAAAGAAAATAGGACAGGACTTGTGCAGGCCAAAAGAAAATAGGACAGGACTTGTGCAGGC
>CAXITT010000349.1:106990-252644 GCA_964033795.1 Lymnaea stagnalis | reverse complement strand
AGTGTTTTAATTTTGACCATGCAGTTTTTAAAGTTCTCAAATGCAACTTTTAATCTTTACCACGCAATGTTTTAATAGTTACCATGCAACTTTTAAGGGTTACCATGCCGTGTTTTAAGTGCTACCAAGCCGTGTTTTAATTGTTACCATGCAGTGTTTTAAGTGCTACCAAGCAGGGTTTTAAGTGTTACCATGCAGTGTTTTAATCGTTACCAGGCACACATTTCATTTCATCTACCCACTAAACCTCTTTCCATCCAACATTACCCGTCAAAACTTTACGATGGTCATCTACGATATCATATACCACGTTAGTGTTTTGTCTTCTCTGACCACAGACATATGTCTTCGTCTCTTCTAAGAGCTCTTCCGACCTCCAGCTTTTTTCTAATCATCTCAACTCTTTCAATATCTTTCATGCTACCACAGCCAAGTCCACATTCAAACTTTATTAATAGGTCCAACTTCACTCAAACATTACTATGTCTTACTCGAGTCTCATAACATCGCTTAACCTTACTGTTTTTAACTTTTCATCGACCCACAGAACCAAAGTGCATATCAACGATTGTAGCTAAACTTTTCCAACACAACTATCGGAGTGTCCTCAAACACATAACTTCCATTTTTCGAGATGACCGACTACCCAACCACTTATATTCCACGGTTATGTACCACTTACATGACTAGAGATTACACTATACCTTCCATTCATCTCAGGGACCCAGGGCGTTTATCCCATGTAACCTACACACTTACGATGTAATCTCCAAAACACACAACTGCTAACCTACATCTTACAACTAAAAACTCGCCATACAGTCTCCAAAACTCACAGTTCACAATTCACAACTCACATGTCAAAGGTCACACTTCACAAATCACAACTAACATCTCACAAAGCACCACTACCAAGTTTTGACCACTGGGCAAAAATAACAACAACATCGTAAAATAAAACTTAAATGCGCACAAAACATAACTCACTAAGCCTAAAAAATGAAACAACCCACTACAATAACTCTAATTAGGACCCTACTCGGTCTTCAACCTTGCCAAGAAGAAGCTTAAAACCACCTGTCCTACCTACCAACACATATACAATAGACAAGAAAACTAATTCAAGTACAAGAAAATATACAATCAAAACACTTTGAGAACCCCCTGAATATGAGAAATATTTNGGTCGGTTACTCACCCACGTGTAGACCAGGTCCTTGGTTTGTAAAGTCTATGGAAAAATATAACTCAATGGCTCTCGTATTATTAAGAACACCAATTAAAAATATAACCCCCTAGACTAAAAAGTTAAAGCACACACACTACAATAACTCTAATTAGGACCCTACTCGGCCCTCAAAATTTACAAGAAGAAACTTAAAATATCTGTCATGCGCACAAAACATAACTCACTAAGCCTAAAAAATGAAACAACCCACTACAATAACTCTAATTAGGACCCTACTCGGTCTTCAACCTTGCCAAGAAGAAGCTTAAAACCACCTGTCCTACCTACCAACACATATACAATAGACAAGAAAACTAATTCAAGTACAAGAAAATATACAATCAAAACACTTTGAGAACCCCCTGAATATGAGAAATATTTTATTACTCATCAATAAAATGCAATAAACTTATCCTGTTACAACAGAATTATTCCATAACGAGAAGAAAACTCGTTATGATTCACACCTAATGAGGACCACTTATTAGAAAATTGACCACGACATCGAAAATTGACAAGAAAACTAATTAAAAATTTAAGAAAACCTATTAAAATGCAACCAAAAAATGACCCCCATACTTTGAGAATCAATTAAAATAGACATGAAAACTAATGAAAATACAAGAAAATATACAACCAAACACTATGAGAACCCTTGAAAATGAGAAATATTTACCTACTCAGCCATAAAATTCAATAAAGTTATCCTGTTACAACAGACTTATTCAATAACGAGAAGAAAATTCGTTATGATTCACACCTAATGAGAACCACTTATTATAAAATTGACCACCACAACGTGATAACCACTATAAAAATACAAGAAAACTAATTAAAAATATAAGAAAACCTATTAAAATACAGCCAAAAATGACCACCATACTTTGCGAATCACTTAAAATATACAAGAAAACTAATTAAAATAAAAGAAAATATATACCCAAAACACTATGAGCACCCCTGAAAATGAGAAATATTTGCTTACTCATCAATAAAATTCAATAAAGTTATCCTGTTACAACAGACTTATTCAATAACGAGAAGAAAACTCGTTATGATTCACACCTAATGAGAACCACTTATTAGAAAATTGACCACGACAACATGATAACCACTATAAAAATACAAGAAAACTAATTAAAAATATAAGAAAACCTATTAAAATACAGCCAAAATTGACCACCGTACTTTGCGAATCACTTAAAATATACATGAAAACTAATTAAAATACAAGAAAATATACTAATAAAACACTTTGAGAACCCCCTGAAAATGAGAAATATTTGCTTACTCATCAATAAAAGTCAATAACGTTATCATGTTACAACCGCATTATTCCATAACGAGAAGAAAACTCGTTATGATTCACACCTAATGATAACCACTCAATCAAAAATCGACCCTGACATCGTGATAACCACTTTAAATATACAAGAAAACTAATTAAAAATATAAGAAACCCTATTAAAATGCAACCACAAATGACCCCAATACTTTGAGAATCACTCAAAATAGACAAGAAAACTAATTAAAATACAAGAAAAAAATATACCCAAAACACTATGAGAACCTACTGAAAATGAGAAATATTTGCTTACTCATCAATAAAAGTCAATAACGTTAGCATGTTACAACCGCATTATTCCATAACGAGAAGAAAACTCGTTATGATTCACACCTAATGATAACCACTCAATCGAAAATCGACCCTGACATCGTGATAACCACTTTAAATATACAAGAAAACTAATTAAAAATATAAGAAACCCTACTAAAATGCAACAAAAAATGCCCCCCCCCCCTACTTTGAGAATCACTTAAAATAGACAAGAAAACTAATTAAAATACACGAAATTATACAACCAAAACACTTTGAGAACCCCCTGAAAATGAGAAATATTTGATTACTCATCAATAAAATTCAATAAAGTTATCCTGTTACAACCGCATTATTCCATTACGAGAAGAAAACTCGTTATGATTCACACCTAATGAGAACCACTTATTAGAAAATCGACCCTGACCCGCCCTTGACCCTTTAAATATACAAGAAAACTAATTAAAAATATAAGAAAAACTATTAAAATGCAACAAAAAATGACCCCCATACTTTGAGAATCACTTAAAATAACAAAAAATGACCCCCATACTTTGAGAATCACTTAAAATAGACATGAAAACTAATTAAAATACAAGAAAAAATATACCCAAAACACTATGAGAACCACTCATTAGAGAAAATGAGAACCACTCAATAGAAATTTGAGAACCACTTATAATAAAATTATGCAATAAAATTGTGATTCTGTTGAATCAATCATGATTCTGTTGAATCATGCACTTGTCATAAAATATAATAAAATTAATATATAAAAAACCCTCTTTTGTTTTGTTTTTAAAATTAATCAAACTAATTAATATAATTACACTCGGACAACTATAATTACACTCGGACAACAAAGGGAGGTCACTTTTATAAGACAGTCATTATCGGGTTATGCCCCCTTGGCGGGTTCACCCGCCCTTCACCCGCCAATATGAGGTCTGATTCGTGCGTATATCACTACTTGAACGATCTTTCTCTTTCTGCGCCCCCAAACAGTGGAATTCTTTGCCACTACACATACGCAATATATCAACCGCCCAGGCCTTCAAAACTGCACTCAAAACACATCTTTTTAAATTATACTACCCTGACTGAATCCCCTCCTCTGATCGATAAACGATCTTGTTGGCTGCCGCCCATGTTTTACCTTGTAAAAGTTATGTGTTGGAGTTGGTGAATATACATTACTGTTCTTTATTTCATAAATGTATTTTATTTTGATGTCATGATTATGTCTCTTTTGATAAAAGTTTTATGTACAGCGCGCTGAGCCCAGCCCTAGGCTGGGGTACCGCGCTATATAAGACGTCTTCTTCTTATTATTATTATTAATACAGAGTCAGAAGAAATACTAAGATAGGCATATGAAACGGGATAGTCAGGATTTTCGTTAGAGAATGAGGTCATTGACCCCCCTTCTTTTCTGTCTCTTAAGTTCCTCCACCCACACCCCACCCCCCTAAAAAAACAACAACTTGCCTACTCCACTTTGCTTATGAACAATACTGCATGTAGAATACCGTAAAAGTATACCCAGAGTATTTAGCCGTAAACTAAGCCAAAATCCTCCTCCTCATCATCACGTCCCTTAGTCCTTGGACCGTTGGGGCGCCTCAGGTGACATGTGAATCATCCTCCTCCATTCCTCTCTGGCTTTAGCACTACGCACTGCATCGCCCAGTGTTAGTCCTGTCCACTCTTTGATGTTATCCTCCCATCTTTTTCTTTGTCTTCCTCTTCTTCCCCCTCCTCTTGTGGTGCCCTGCAATATTTCTTTGTTTTCTTGTTACGTGGCCTTACCATTGTAGTTTGCGTTTTTTCACAATCACCAGGATCGTACTCCCCAATTGCCTGACGAACCCTTTCTTTCACTGTATCATTGGAGATATGGTTCCTATAGCAGATGCCAAAATGCTTCTGAAGCATCTGATCTCCATCGCCTTTATTTTCCTTTCAAGATCGGCTGTTAATGTCCAAGATTCGCAGGCATACAGGAAAATGGAGAGGATTAATGAGCGCATCAGCCTGATTTTGGTGCTGGGGGCTATATTTTTGTCATTCCATATTTTCTTGAGCTTCTTTAGTGCTGTTGTAGTCTGCGCAATCCTGGACATCAGTTCAGGCTTGGAGACTTCTTCTGAGACTATTACTCCTAGGTATTTGAAGCGGCCGACAGTCTCTAATCTATCCTCCCCGACCTTAATTTCAGTGGTGATGCCTGCGGTATTATTTGTCATAAGTTTTGTCTTTTCGGCACTGATTAGCATGCCGTAAAACGACGAGGTCTTATCGAGACGCTTTACCAGGTTGGCTAGCTCTTCTTCGTTACAAGCCAGTCCGTCTATGTCGTCCGCAAAGCGTAGGTTGGTGATTGTTCTGCCACCAATGCTGACTGTCCCTTCATGCGCTTCCAGAGCATCTGACATAATTCTCTCTAGGAAGATGTTCAATAGGGTGGTGGAGAGCAGGCAGCCTTGTCGTACTCCAACCGTGGTCTTGAACCATTCTCCGATGTTGTTGTTGAGGAAGACTGCACTGGTGGCCTTATCATAGAGGTTGCATATCATGCTGGTTAGGTTTGTGTTGATGTTGTAGTGCTTCATGGTGGCCCATAAAGCAGCATGCCAAAACCCTGTCAAATGTTTTCTTGAAGTCCACAAAGACGTGGTACAGGTTTTGTTGGTGTTGAGCATATTTCTCACATAGTATTCGGAAGTTTAGAATCTGCTCAGTAGTGCCCCGTCCTTGTCTGAAGCCCGCCTGTTCTTCAGCAATGATTCAGTCGGCATATGGTTTTAGTCGGTTCAATATGACCTTCAGCATGACCTTGGTTGGATGGCATATTAGGCTAATTGTGCGGTTAGCCAAAATAATATCACACAATAACTTAATCATATAAGCCTATTTAAATTTAGAAGACCTACCCCATAATTAAATTTAAAGTAAACTTAAAGTCTTTTCTTTTTTTAAAGTTAAAGGCTGCCTAGCTCTAATTAAAAATACATGTCGTCTACATAAAGTAAAACCGTTAAAAATAAACTTATGAATACGTACACTATAAAGTACACTAAGCTTAGTCATTTTAGACAGTGCTTGGACGAGTAGTTTTCTTTTTTTAATGATTACCTCACAATTTAAAAACCAGATGCAAATAATTATTTACTATATAAAACATTTTAATAAATCAAACATTTCTTGATCGGCGATGTGAACAGTGTTTTGTTTCAGAAATTCAACTCCGGTTGGGGGGAAGGGGGGGATTTCAGATTTTCGGGGTCGGGAGCAGTGCCAGTTGACAGTGCGCCCTGGTCGGAGGCGTAGCCAAGGGGTGGCAGATAGGAAATACGTCTCAGAGCGTCTGACTGGCGGGGGCATCAAAATGGGCTTTGATGGTATTTGATGGTTGAAAATAATTTGTTAGTTTCAGAGTTGAGGGGGGGGGAGGCGCAAAAATGAATCATGTCCCTTGTCGCCACACACTCTAGCTACGCCCCTCCCAGTGGCGTAGAAAGGGGAGGGTGAGTTTGTTCATCCAGGCGTCACTTATCGGAGAACTGCACAGTTTGTATCGTGTAAGGGAGAACAGCAAAAATATTTGCCCCCCCCCCGGTGCGGTGGCACTAACAGTAGTTACGCTTCTAGGCAGTGTATCTCTCGTCACCAAAATTATCGATAATTTTCATCGAGGTGTAGGGTAGAAATCGAGGGCGCCGATGAATCTTGCTTTTATATATTTAATTAAAATCAAAACAATGGTCATAATGGTAAACTCAGCCAAACAAGAGCATATCTGTCTGATAGGTAATTCACTGGAAGAAGTGGAGACTTTCACATATTTAGGCAGCATTATTGACTTAAATGGTGGATCCGAAGTGGATGTCAGGGCTAGAACTAGAATTGGAAAGGCTAGGTCAGCATTTGTACTCTTAAAGAAAATATGGGAGTAAAAGCAGCTGACTCTTCAAACGAAAGTCAGAATTTTCAACACAAATGTCAAAACAATCCTACTATATGGAGCCGGAACTTGTAGAACAACAGCGAGCAATATGCAGAAAGTACAGACCTTCATAAACACTTGCCTTAGAAAGATCCTGAACATCAAATTGCCAAAATTACTAGATGGAACATACCAGAAGCCTATTGCTGAAGACATCATATGAAAAAGATGGATGTGGATAAGGCACACTATCCACAAGACCACAGATAACATCACCCAACAACACCCAACTTGAAATACACAGCGAAAAGGAAAGAGAGGAAGCCCTGAAAATACACGGAGACGCGAGCTAGAGGCAGACACACAAAGTATGGGATACACGTTGAAGCAACTGGAAAGAGACGCGCAGGAACGAGATAAATGGAAAATGCTTGTAGATGCCCTTTACCCAAGACGGGGTTAAAGGCATAAGTAAGTAAGATGACTCTTGAGCGGTGGAGGTCTCCCCAGAATTTTTTTATTATTTCAAAATTAAAAGATGCATTTTAGAGTATAGTTGAATTCAATATTTCTATGAGGCTTTTTTGGTCAGGGGATGGACATTTGTAAGGAAGGCATTTTAGTTGTGGCGTGCCCCAGGATGATAATTTAGCAAGAGATTATATTCAACCCCATTTTGTAACCCTGATGAGCGTGAGGGAAGGAGTGCTGAAGACAATTCTGCAAATTCAAAATGCCGGGGGTGCATTTTGGTGCATTCTTGAATTCAGTGTTTCTGTGATACAGTATCGATGTTAGTTTTCAAACTTTCGTGTGGAATGCGCCAAAATTAGCCATAATAATGATTAAAGACATCTTTAACGCCGCACTAGCGGAACATGAACTAAATCCATTCCAGTTGTGGTGCCCTTGAGGGTAGGCATTTTTCCTAGTTTAATATTGCATATTAAATCTTTAAAGTTTATAGTGCCTATATTTTTTATAAATTCAAAATTCAAGAGTGCATTTTAGCCCATACTTTAATTTATTTTTGCAACATTCTACACTTGGAGAGCAACATTCTACACTTGGAGAGCAACATTCTACACTTGGAGAGCAACGGATGGGATGCTAGGCGTTTGTTTTAAAATGTAGTTGTTACTTAAACTTAGATACATCGTGTGAGCCCAGCAACCCCTACGACTGCTTTGGGCCAAAGATAGTTTAGGGGCTTAAATATGTGATGTGGAGATTTTCTTATTTATCCATCTGACAATGCCAGAAGGGGGGAGAACAAAACCCAAAAGGGCCTCGAAAAGACGAGCGACGGCTCTGCTTGACCTGCTTGGGTTATGCCTTTTTTTTATATTACTAGAATAGTACCATGGGCGCCCGCAGAAAACTTTCTGGGGGGGGGGGGCAAAAAATCGATTAACTTTCCAGGGGGGGGCAAATATTTTTTTAGTAATGTTTTAATGTAGTTTTAATTTACTCTAGCGTATTTGTATGGTGAACGAACGGACAGGACATCAACTTAATTACTTTCCCTTTATTTTCTCTTTACTTTAATACATTTTTTGTCTATTTTTGTCTAAAATTTTTTTATCCAATCAATTCAATAATTAAATTTATACTTACTTAAATGTGTTTTGTTTGTTTGTACTGATGAAGGCATGTGCCGAAACGTTTAATTGTGTATAATGGGTACCACAAGCTTGGTCGACGTCATTCACAACGACATATGCAGACTTGGTGAAATAGTGTGCAAGGTCGAAATGCAATGGATACCAGGGCACGTCAACATCAGTGGCAATGAGATAGCTGACACTCTTGCGAAAACCGGGGCTGCCCAGCCTCAGCCAGAAGTACCAATGACTTTCTTGGGAGTCAAAAACTGGCTGGCGGACCACTTCAGGCAGAAGTGGTACAGGCAATGGGCTGACAACACGACCGCCAGAGGCGTCTATTCGAACTTGCCTACTCCTAGCAAGCAAGACCCATGGTGGGGGTTAGGTCGTAGATCGCAGAGTCTAGTGACGCAGATGCGCACCGAGCACTGCCCCTTGCGCACATATTTCTGGAGGTTGGACAACAACAGAGATCCTACCTGCCGGCATTGCAGCCTGGCCCCAGAGACCTTAGAACATCTGTTGACTGAATGTCCCGCACTAGATCTCCCGGGGGAAGCCAGGGCGGTTGGAGGATCCTTTGTGAGGGAAATGTTGTATGGCTCAGCTCAACAGATACATATTTCTGGAGGTTGGACAACAACAGAGATCCTACCTGCCGGCATTGCAGCCTGGCCCCAGAGACCTTAGAACATCTGTTGACTGAATGTCCCGCACTAGATCTCCCGGGGGAAGCCAGGGCGGTTGGAGGATCCTTTGTGAGGGAAATGTTGTATGGCTCAGCTCAACAGATGGAGTTGATAGCCAATTTACTAGCCGGGGTCATAAGAGAGTAATCTAGACCTTCACCAGAATATGTGCGTTAGTTAATTGTGTATAATTAATGTATAATTATTATTAAAGCGTAACTTATATTGTTCTATTGACACAATTTGTTCGTGTCTTATTAATCTTAAAACGGTAGCTAATTTAAAAACAGTTTTTTTCAGGACTAATTTCTTTCTCATTTTGTGTGTGGGGCGGAGTCGGCAGAGTGGGCATTATAACATTTTGTGTGATCCATCGGAGCGTGAGGCAAAAAATGAATGGGAAGCCAGTGTATCTATTTTGTTACCTTCAAAATACAATTACGTAAACAAATACGTTACAGTACAGGCAGAGATTCACGTACATAGGTCTTGAAGTTGAAGTTGTTAATAAGAAACAATAATTGAACATTTTTAAGCATTTGATAATCCCAAGTTATCTACCATTATCCTTTTTAGTTGTTTCTTAGAAACGAAATGGGGGAGGAAAAAAGCATGAGTTTAGCCTACATAATGTACTGTACTATGTCAGTGGTACGCAAAGTAGTTTCAGTTTCGATATTGCATTTTCACTCCTACTCCTGGTCTGTCAAAGTAGTCTTGATTTTTACATCGTAGCGGTAACATGGAGGAAAATATTCGTAAATATATCAACAGGCACAGAATTGAATTTTTAAATTCTTTACCTACGGAACAGTTTTTGGAAGGTTTTCCAGAACTTCATCAATACAAGAGAGTAAGATTTAGTCAGTAAGAATTTTGTTGATGTGAAATTATTTAATCAATTATTGAATTTTTTAGTGTTATTGAGTTATCCATTGAATTTTAATAACTTAGTAATTATAATTAACCTTTATTCTTATGCATACATCATACATTACTTACATGATATAATTATTTATGATACAGTCTAGTTTAGTTTAGAGTTTAGTCTAAAAGTCCCTTCTATTTTTTTTAATTTTAAGCTACTAATACTAGTACTAGCGTATTCTAAATTTACTTTTGTGCTCAGACTCAGCCATACATTATTATATTTATTAAATTACCGGTACAGTAAGTGAAGCTTACCTTTTTGATCATTAATAATATATATTTATATATAACTAAAGCAAAATAACGCTACTATTACTATAAAGTAAAGTAATTAATTTAATATAAATCAATATAAAGTATAATAAAGCCTTAGCTTTTGACAAGCAATTAGTTAGTTAAGTGGTATTGGTTACTTTCCAACTGTAACAATAATAATTATAGTTATAAGTTATAGCCTATCCTACGGGCAAGTATAGGCTATGAGTCTGACCATCAGTAAGTAAATACAGGCCAACACCTGGGGGGGGGGGGCAACCATGGCACTTGTCAGAGTCCGGAGCTAGATAGGGGCCCTCCCTTTTTCTAATTTTTAAAATATACACACATGTTTGAAACGTGAAAGGGGCCCGAAGTCTGTCGGCTGCCTGGGGCCGGAGGCCCAGAATTTCCTAGGTGTGGGCATGGGCGCCCGCAGGTAAGGGCAAGGGGGGGGGGCACTTGCCCCCCCCCCCTGGATTGGTTGGATAAAAAATTTTTAGACACAAATAGACAAAAAATTTATTAAAGTAAAGAAAAAAAAAAGAGAAAGAAACTAAGATGATGTCCTGTCCTCCGTTCGTTCACCATACAAATACGCTACAGTAAATTAACAATATATTAAAACATTACTAAAAATTTTTTGCCCCCCCCCCTGGAAAGTTAATAGATTTTTTTTGCCCCTCCCCCCCCCCTAGAAAGTTTTCTGCGGGCGCCATGGGTGTGGGCCTGATAGCTAGGTCTAAAAACAATTTCAAAACAACACAAGACATATCATGAGTAAAAGTAAAGAGCAAATTAAAATCTACACTAAAGCTCTTTAAAAATTACACTGAAGACAATACAATTGTATAACATTATTTGTCTACTCCTGGTAATTTAACAAGTGATTTCCAGGCATCATGATATATTCTCCATCTTCAATTTGGTCCCATATTCTTTGTATCTGCCTTCATGTCAAATCTCCAGGTGGCCTATTCCAGCTTGTTTTACTCTGCCCTGGAAAGGATTCCTGCTGGTTTTATGGCATGTGATCAAACTATGTCTATTGTCTTTGGTGAATATCTTTAACCATGTTCCACAAAATATTATCTGGGAAATTCTACAAGAAATTTTCCTTAGGTAGCAAGTTATACTCTTTTTAACATTAGCTTCTAAATTGGCTATCTTTAAATTTTTATAAATAATAAACCAAATGCTTCAGTATACAAAATTATACTTTTCATTTAAAAAATCCTTTAGTTCAGAGCTCCTTTGGAGGAAAAGGACAGAGTTTATTTTGAACACCTACAGATGATGAAAGCATGTTGAGGAAATGGAACAGTCATAAGCTTATTGCCAAGCTGTCAAACTTGATAAATTATATATACAACAGATTTTATTCAGTGTAAATTAGACAAGTTGCATGGTTAGAAGTAAATTGATTTGCTGATTGTACTTATTTAAATTAAAATCTTCAGCAAATGTATCAGAATATCCTCTGTCATGATTTCAGAACTTAGTTAACATTTTGCTATGTTAATTTTGCACATCAAAAAAAACAAAACAAATTATACGTTTGATGAAACAATTTAATAAACAAATATGTATGTAAATCATTAGATTAAATGCTTGGGCCTAATATGTTAAAGAGGAAAAAGTTTTGTCTCATTTTAAAGCATGTTTTGTNAATCAATTTTGTTAAAAATGCTTTGGATGTCTATTTTAAGAGAAGTGACAGATAGCTTGCTTAAACACTACGCCCATTTACCTTTTGATAGGAAAGAGGAGTTAATTTAAAACTTTATTGGTGTTTTTCTCTTGTTGAAGTTAGAAACAAACCCCTAATTTTTTGTTTTATTTCCTGCATCCCCCCCCCCCCCCGGTGGTAATCCCAGCACCTACTTTCACGTTCCATGCCCCTCTAAAAAATTTTGACAATCACTCATTTAGAAAGTTAAATATGGGAAGCTAAGATAACAATGATTTTAAAAAAATGTTAACAATAATTTTTTTTTTACTTTATGCAAATTAAATGTGACTTTATAACTGGACTCCTGAATATAAAAGATAAGATAAGATTCTTTTATTGATCCAAATAAATGGAAATATTTTTTGATTGCATTATACATTTTCGGCACAAAAATAAAACAATTTGAACACAAGACATTTATAATAAATTATTTCAAACAGCCCTTCAGTGAGTTCTCTTAGCAAAATCGGGGACTTATTAGTTCTCATTCAGATGTGTGATTTCAGAGGAAGCACGCCTTTTTTATATTACCATAACACATATCCAGAGTTCGGTCTTGTCGCGTGGGGCAAGTAACGTACCGGATGTATGTTGGCATGGATTTATTCAGTGATAGTTGATTAAAGTCCCCCATAACAAGACTTATTAACAAATGTTACTCTTAATTTTTAGCTTTTGACTTGAGCCATGGTATTCATTAATGTAGCCAGTAAGTGGGCCAGTACTTGTTCCATATAAAACTTTCTTAGATAAGTTCTTCCTCCCTCATGATACAACTTATCATATAAAATCCTTGCTATCAAATAAATTGTAGTATATTAAATATTGGTGCTTTCTAATTATTCAAACAAAAAAAAACTTTAGAAAGAAAATGTTCCCAAAATATTTCATTACATAAATCATGAGTCTCTGAAATTGACTTTGTGCAGGCCTACTTTAGGCCTATAACTATAATATGAATTAAAATTTTCCTTAAAACTTTATTGTCTTTTAACCCTTTCCGCCGCAACATATTGTATACCCTGTCCCTCACCACTGGGTGTAGTATGCAAGTACACTTATTATAATGGGAAAAAGTGTTTCTGGCGATTCCTGGCCACTGGGTAGGTTACACCCATAGTCTTATATTACAGTTAATGGCTCTTTTTATGTTATTTTCTTTTTTTACTATGTGGCATGATTTAGTTGCCTTGTAAGTAAACTCCCTTCACAGATCAAGTAGTTTCTCCCACTGATGCATTTGTTCTGTAAATTAATGAAAAATACAAACAGTAGCTGACTGCACCATCAGAGAAGACGAGAAAGTTTAAGGAAACAAATGGCAAGGGACTGATGCGATCTAAATGAAAGCTTTTATTGGCTACTTACTACACACTGGCGCTCTTCACCTTAACAGCATTTCAGTGGAACAGTATTCAGTCCTGTTGATGGAAATCTTCTTTTTAGGGCAGCATTTTCAATGAAGAGATTCAGCAAACTTCTGATTTATATTTGCTTTGACAACAAGGATACTAGACCAATCATTTCTGGCTTGTGACATCTTTGCACCCATAAGAGATGTATGAGAAGCATTCCTGAGTAATTTGGCAAGGTACTTTAAGAGAACATCACAGAAGTTGAGCAACTGGTTGGTTTCAGAGTTCGGTATAGATTTATTCAATATGTGCCAAGCAAGCCCGACAAATATGAAATAAAAATCTTCTTAGCCTTCGAATCATCTTCAAACTATCCTCTGAGAGGCTGCCCATATCTTAGAAAAGAAAGTGCAAGTGCCTTGCCAGCAAAGAGAAATGTTGGAATATACCCAGGGACTGTAATTTCTCTCACAATGGACTTCCATGGAAGGGGCATATTCAGAACAGACTATTATTTCATTCCCCTACAACTTGCAGAACCAATGGCCAAGAGGGGATGATCCTAGTTGGAACAGTGAAACAAAACAAGATGTTCCTACCCAAGGGGTTAGAGCAAAAGAAAGCTCTGCCCCTCAACAAATCAGTGTTTTTGTTCAGACTAGAAACAACCTTGTCAAATACCAGAGCTCGAAGCAGAAAAATGTATTGCTCTTGAACACAATACACAACCGTCCAGCTATAGAAAGTGAAACTGAATGGAAGACACCAGAGATTGTGCTCTATAACAACAAAATCAAATCAAAATCAAAAAACCTTCTTAACTGTCTTGTGAACATTTTTGTTTTGTTGTTGTTTGTTGATCATTTGGGTACCAGGATACAACAATAATAACATCTCTTCTTCTATTCGAGGGGCCCACGATCAATTTGTTGATCATTCTGGCTCCTGGTTTAAATTCAGAGTTTGCCTTCTCTTAGATGGGTTGCCGTCCAAGGCTAATGAGTCCCATCCACCCGGGGTTCTTGGGATGTTGGTTTTGGTGGGATTGAACTCCGGACCACCAGCTGTTTGGTTTGAGACAGTTTAGACTGCTCAGCCACCCAGCATCTATTCAACTTGACAAATCATTTCAAAGCAGAAACGTCACATGTTCAAATGGAAAATAGGGGCATTTTCAGCTCAGCTTGCACAGTATTTACCATAAAAGAACAGAATGTTCTTTGCATATGTCCAACAAATTGATCGTGGGCCCCTCAAATAGAAGAAGAGATGTGATTATTGTTGGTATCCTGGTACCCAAATGCATTCAGAATATTTATTTATTGTCAAAATTTAAAATCTATTTTATGGCATGAATTNATCAACAAATTGATCGTGGGCCCCTCAAATAGAAGAAGAGATGTGATTATTGTTGGTATCCTGGTACCCAAATGCATTCAGAATATTTATTTATTGTCAAAATTTAAAATCTATTTTATGGCATGAATTACAGACTCAAATAATCAACAAACAACAACCAAACAAAAATGTTCACAAGACAGTTAAGAAGGTTTATTTCTTCTATAAAATTATGCATGGTTGTGTTACACCCAGTTGCTGAGAGCTGTAGAATAAAATATTAGGCCCAAAAACATAAGTCACTTTCGCATGCTTTATACAATTGCATCCACCAAGGTGTCCATCCCAACTAGCTTGTGGATTAGGTCGAGTATGAGAAAGAATATGAAAAGGAAACTCGAGATATATATCAGCAATCAAAGTCTGTCTCCTGGTTTATTATACCCAGTTGCGGCAGAAAGGGTTCAAATTTGAAGAGTTTATGATATGGAAAACTGTATTGTAATAAATTCTTCTAAAGTAAAGCTTGAATATGCACATTTTTTAAAAACAAAATATAGTAGAATGGTAAATGCTGCAAATTTATCTGCCAAAAAATGTGTTGCAGTTTTAAAATAAATGCTTTTAAACACTCATATGTCATTTGGATTAGGTATAGAAATATTTCAAACACATTTATTCATGAACAACTCTCTTGCAAATTTTGGTAAAGTTAGTATATTAATTTTAATCTTTCAATAATTCTTGAAAGGTTTAACACTCATATGTCATTTGGATTAGGTATAGAAATATTTCAAACACATTTATTCATGAACAACTCTCTTGCAAATTTTGGTAAAGTTAGTATATTAATTTTAATCTTTCAATAATTCTTGAAAGGTTAAACAATTCTGTGATAAAATTATGTACTTAAAAGAAAAAGAAATAACTTCTTAAAATCTTTATTATTAAAGAAAAATGTACACAATGTAATTGCATATTTTCAGAATCAAATCAAAGCAATCCTTCGTACTCGTGGTGAATTTGATGCAAACAGTGACCTCCTTGATGCAATGTTAAAAATTGATGACTTTCCAGTCAAATTTATTGCATTTTGTAACAAACATGAATGTTGTTTGGATCTTGCTCAAGGAATAAAACAAGGTGAAGTTCTATTTTGTAATAGTTCACACTCTTTTAAATGAGGATTTTAATAATTAAAATGTTATTGTAGACTATTTGTACATAGTGCTATGATTTAATTTTATTTGTCAAAATTAGAAACAAATTTAGTTTAATAATAAATTAATTGCTGCTCTCTTGAAGTCTTGAGAACAAATTTTTAGGCCAACTTCTTTGCTGTCCACAATGGTCTTGTTATTAGTATTTCTCTTCAGTGGTAGTCATTGAGTAAGAAGCTTTCAATAGATTGAAAGTTCATTACATAAACTGTCTAAACTAAACGGTCTTGTAGGCAAGACAATGAATGCTTTTATTTTGTAGATTAGATAATAGGCCAACATATTTTTAACTCAGCTTTTAAAAATATTTTTAGAAGTTTTAAAAAATATAGTTATGAAAAATGCAACAATGAGGCAGAATGAAATACAACCATTCTGAAAAATGGATTTCAATGATGAATAATAGATCTATAAATAGGACCTATTTTGTGCTGATTAAACTGGAAAATTTATATGTTCAAAGGAACTAGGGGGTCCTCTCTGTTAATATCAGTTTTTGAGTAATATTCATTAGTGTGGGATTGAGAAATTTTTCTCAAATTAGGTTTTTATGAATGTTAACAATGTTTATAAATTAATATTTGGATGCTTATAACGTATAATAATTGTATTAAATTTGAGGATGAGTTTATGATCTCCCCTATATCTTTATAAAGGGGAGATCATAAACTCATCCTAAAATAACTTGCAATTTTTTAAATATTCTTCCAGTTTTTCTGTATCAATATTTTAAGATTGTGAAAATTAAAATTAGGATTTAGTTATTAAGCATACCGTCTATAATTTATTCATACCTTATTTCTCCAGAACTAAGCAGAATTGCACAGAGCGCTCAAAGCACTAGCCAAGTTTCAAATTTACCAAATGCTGAAGCCGGGACAAGTCTAGAAAATACTGTAGCTGGAATACTTGCTCAGTATTCAAGTATGTATAAATCATCTGTAATGGTCGCTGCATCTTCTGATGATTGGAACTATGACTCGACCCCGATAAATTGTCACTCATTAGGGGAACCTAATATTCCGGAAACAGAAGAAGATATTCAACATTTCGACATACTTCGTACTTGCTATGAGCGCACACATAATTTTAAGGGAGTTCAGTGTCAAGAAGATTTGCAGAATCACAAATTGTTCCCCATCACTGTTAATTCTAATGCAGCATATAAAGAAACAAATGAAGTCAGTTTGGAGACATCTGAAGAATCTCCTAACACTGAGGTGAAAGGGTTTGGTTTTACTCCAGTAAATAATTTCAATTACATTGAGCCACCTGACAAACAAAAGAACAATTCAGAAGTCAAAAATAACATTGTCAATGAAACCCCTGACACTGAAAATTTTAATGCTAGATCGAGAGATAGTTTCCAAGACAGCAGCGATGAGTCTTTTGTACAAGGGTTAACCGAGTTAAAAGCTGATGATGGAGATCTTCAGGTAAAAGAAGGTCATGCTGATACAGATCTTCAGCTAAAAGAAGGTCATGCTGATACAGATCTTCAGCTAAAAGAAGGTCATGCTGATACAGATCTTCAGCTAAAAGAAGGCCATGCTGATACAGATCTTCAGCTAAAAGAAGGTCATGCTGATACAGATCATCAGCTTAAAGAAGGTAATGCTGATACAGATCTCCAGTTAAAAGAAGGTAATCCTGATGCAAATCTACAGCTAAAAGAAGGTAATGCTGATGCAAATCTACAGCTAAAAGAAGGTAATGCTAATGAGGATCTTCAGCTAAAAGAAGGTAATCCTGATGCATATCTCTTGCTAAAAGAAGGTAATCCTGATGCATATCTCATGCTAAAAGAAGGTAATCCTGATGCAGATCTCCAGCTAAAAGAAAGTAATCCTGATGCAGATCTCCAGCTAAAAGAAGGTAATCCTGATGCAGATCTCCAGCTAAAAGAAGGTAATCCTGATGCAGATCTCCAGCTAAAAGAAGGTAATCCTGATGCAGATCTCCAGCTAAAAGAAGGTAATCCTGATGCAGATCTCCAGCTAAAAGAAGGTAATCCTGATGCAGATCTCCAGCTAAAAGAAGGTAATCCTGATGCAGATCTCCAGCTAAAAGAAGGTCATGCTGAGACAGAAAATCAATTAGAAGAAGTTGTGAATGATTCTGAACTAACAACTAGAAATTCATCTTTCAGTTCTGAGGAAAATCTGATCCAGGCTAATGAAGAAAACAACAATTCAAAAGACAACAACCAAAGTGAATTACATAAACAAATGTTCTTTTCTGACGTAACAACACACGTGCCGGACAACAATCAGCATTCAAGTTATCCTTCATTCAGTAGAGCATTGCGTTATGTTAAGTCAAAGTTTACTTCATTGTATGTTCATCATGCAGGCAGTGAGGTAGATCCACCTAATTACCTGTCTGATGCTACAAAGTAATTTCTATTATTAGCTGTCACTGTGAGATAGATCCACCTAATTACCTGTCTGATGCTACAAAGTAATTTCTATTATTAGCTGTCACTGTGAGATAGATCCACCTAGTTACCTGTCTGATGCTACAAAGTAATTTTTATTATTAGATGTCACTGTGAGATAGATCCACCTAGTTACCTGTCTGATGCTACAAACTAATTAACCCTTATTAGCTGTCACTGTGAGATAGATCCCCCTAATTACCTGTCTGATGCTACAAACTAATTAACCCTTATTAGCTGTCACTGTGAGATAGATCCACCTAGTTACCTGACTGATGATACAAAGTAACAACTGTTATTAGATGTTATCTTAACTCTACTGCAATGTGAACAAACGTCAGGACTCATTTAAAGGTCTAATGATTGGCGCTTTCATTTAATATTCCTTAGTTTAAGACATTGTCCAATCAGAGGAGAATTTCCAAAGTGACAAATTCAATAAATTTTTTTTATTACTTTAGACTTTTAAAACTTTTGTTTTTTTGCTGGTTAAATAGAAGTTTTATTCTTAATATTAATAATTTATGTATGATTATTCTTACGTATAAAAAATTGATTATGAAATAAATGATAAGTATTGTGCAATTTTATAGTGATGATCATCATTATAATCAGGAACAGGTTATTAAGATACTATCCCATAACCAAATTAAATCTCTTAAAAGATTCTTTGCAGCTTATGATTTACAGGAAATGACTGATGCTGAAACATAATAACTATAACTATAATAAAGTAGACCTCAATTAAAGCTCAACACATCTTTAATAAAATTGTTTTTATAATGACATAAATATGTGTGTAAGGTGACACAAATATGTGTGCAAGGTGATATAAATATGTCTGTGTAAGGTGTCATTTAGACAGAATTTCAGACTCTTACAGTGCCATGTTAAACAATGAGTTGTTTTATTTGTTCTGTGTTTGTGAGCAGTGCCATATGTTTTTAAAAAAAAATATGTTCATCTTGTGTGAAGAGGCCAGACCCTCACCTATTTTTACTCAATAACTACGGGATACGTTGAATTTTGTACTTTATCAACCCCAGTGTCAGGTTTTAGAGGAGTTAACACTCTAAATTTCTTGAGGTTCAGTGTATGAGTTGTATGTTCATTTGTGATAGCATAGGAACTTCAGTATGATTGCTTTTATTTATTTTATTTTTTTAAATTCATGGTTGTTGCTGCCAAAATGTCATGAAGGGAATGAAAGAAATGACAGAGAATGTTTCATCAGTGATTGGGTCATTAGAGACTATTTAGATTCTATTTCTAGGATTCATTCCTCTAGTGGCATCATTTTAACTATAATTGTAATTGGCAAATGAAGTCCAAAGTTTGTAGGAATGTTTTTTACCCTATGATACTGGGTTCATTGTACCATGCTTAAAGAAACTTTTATCTCACATAACACAAAATATGCAATTAATAATTTAGTTAGGGATCTATTTATTTATATGATGACAGTTATGTTTGGATTAGGGGTATTTGCATATGGGTATGCATCCGATGGAATGAATTATGATAATCAATAAATTTAGGTAGACACTCTGATGGCCACAGACAGATCCCATCTCATAAGTGGACTGTACTAAGAGTTAAGAGCGAAAGTAATGACCTCTTTAATTTTGTTTTTATTTCTGATATTTTGGTGCCAAAATAGTTATTTATAATTTATTGAACTTAGTTGTAAATTTTGCAATTTTTATTTCATGAACTTGGAATAAATTTATACGTTTCAAATATAAAATAAAAAATTAGCTTTGGTGACAGACATAGCTGACATCATCATCATAAATGAGATATGGTTTTTAAACAAAATGTAAAAATTCTTTTTAAAAAAAAAAATACAAGTTCCATCACAGATATTATTTAAATTTTTAAAGAGATTTTAATTCCTCAAGAGGTATTTAATATTTTCATGTAATAGTTATTGTGATTACTGTGTGATTGTTCCATACATACTTAAGTATTGTTGCAAACTCTTGATAACTTTGTAATAAAAAAAAAAAATGTGGATATATGTAACTAAATTGCATAATGAAGGACAATGAAAGCATTTTAACACAATTAAAGGTGTAAAATTATTTTCTTGACCTACATTATATTTTTCAAATATTTATGTCAAATATTGAACATGCATTTGTGAACACTTGGCAGTGTTACTATTTCATTTGTTTAATTAATTTTTGTTTACATCTTTTTTTTGGAGGTGCAGAACTGTGATTGAACAAATTCTCACCACTAGAGTTTATATATCTTTAAACAACTGTGATTGTTTGGAAATAATATGATTATGTACAAATTCTCACTACTTGGAGTTTATAAAATTTTAAACACTGATAATATATCTTTATGTAAACAATAGATGAGTTCATGTTGATAATTTTATAAACTTTTATTGATAAGTTGGATTAACTTTTGCCAACACTATTTTTTAGCCTTTTTAATGGCTTTAAAGTCTCCCTCCTGATTTGCCAAACTGTTCATTAGTTCCTTTGTCTTCCTCTTCCTTTCAGTATCCCTGAGGTAATAAAAATCGAGACTTTTGTTAATAGTATCCACCTACTTTATCAGAAATAAATAAATATGATAATGATTAAATATTACATGTAATAGAATCATACAAATAAAAAAAATAATGGTACTATTTTGAGTATAAATGTGAACTGACTTTTGTAAGACAGTGTCCAGTTGATGCCTGGCCAGAACTTCATTATCTCGCTTGATTTCTCTGACTGCTGCTTTCATTTCTCGCTTGTATTTGTGACTTAGTCTCTTCCGTTCATTTTCTTCACGATTTGGTCCCTTTTTCTTCCTCTTTCCAGACCAGCTAAAGATGATTAAGCAAATGTTGGTATAACTTTTATTATTTAATAATATAAAATTGCTGAACTGTAATGCTACAATGTGATTAATGGATCACTGCGTTAATAATATTTATAAATTTTAATTAAATTTCAGTTACCAATGTTTAAAGATTACACTTACAATTCATCAACTTCAGGTTCAAACAGTTTCAGTGGTATTGGTTTAGTTGATGGTGGCTGCAATACCTTTAAGGTTTTGCTTTCACTTTCCTGTATTTTCTTTACCAATGATTCACACTTGCTCTACAAGAAACCAACATTTGAGAAATAAAATCTTAAGTTTTCTTTTGAACATTTGTCACTTAGTATATACAATTTCCTTTATTGTAATGCTGACCTACACTCAAGGATAGCTAGTAAATCAGCTTCTTTGATTTTACTTGAAGTTGACCATTTAGTAAATGTTAGGTAAATAACACAATAGTCCAGTCATTGATAGACCTTAACCAGTCATAAAAATACCCACAACTATTTGGTTAATTTCCACTAAGTTTCAGTGCTGAGCATATCTGTTAATTATTATGACAAAACTAGGGTCACAGTGTTTGCATTCTTGTACACCAAAAATGCACTGAAGTCCTTATTTACAAAATTAAACTGTACATTATCTTATAATCAATCAATGTAGAAAAAGTTATTAAAGACAACAATGTAGAAAGGGTAATAAAAGACATCAATGTGAAAAGGGGTACCGGGTAATAAAAGACATTGATGTAGAAAGGGTAATAAAAGACAAAGCGTAAACTGCCGACTTCAAATTTACTTGACTCTCAACCTCGATACATGAGACTAAGAAAAGGGTAGAAGAGATGTTTAGTTTCTATGTGTGAGGATTATTCAAACTTTTAGGCCAGCGACAACAAATAGAGATGATTTCTTCAGAAAAACCAAAGTACAACATTGTGTATTATGTTTCCAAAGATTTTATGCAGTATTTTCCATGAGAACATACAAAAAATTAATGCAAACCTGTACATCTTTTGGGTATAAATGTTTGGGCAGTAGAGACAGAGGTAACTTCAGAGGATTCAGAATAAACCTGAGACAAGGCAAATCTTCCCAGGTTGTCATGCACTGCACAAGTAGGTCAAGGCATGTGCTGATTGCATGACACCTAAAAAAAAAAAAAACAATATATAGATGGATTATAAAAAATTAATTAGAGCATTCTTAACAGGAAAAAAAGATAGGTGAAAAAAATAATTTGACACCAGATTTAGATTTTCTGAATGCAATACGTTTAAAATAACAACTCTTACTCATAGCTTTAGATCACTAAACATTTCAGTACAAGTACCAACATTTTCATTTAAAGTACAAGTACTAACATTTTATTCCTTTCTAATATCCTTTTCATCCTTAAAAAAAAAACCCAGTTATTACTTTGAGAGTATTGTAAAACAGAACAAATGAGATTGCTTGGTCTGGACTAGACAACTATAATTTTTAAACAATAAACAATACTTGCACCAAACTAACAGTCACCTAAATTCATCATTATCCAGGGCAAGATCTTCCCTGTGGAGCATCTCAGAAACAGACCACTCCTTCGAAAGTGATGGACTGAAAATGGGTATATTTTGGTTACTGGGAGAATCCAATGAAATATAAAATATATCTAATGTCAATACAGCATTTCTGTTATGAGCAAGAAATTAAAATATAAAAATATCATAATTTGTTCTTGAGAAGCTAATTTAAAACTATTACTTTAGTGAGTTAATTTTAAACTTTAAAATTAAATAGTTCAGGTACTTGTCTATTAGTTAATAGTTCAAAAACCATAGTTAATATTTCTTTGTCCTCATTGATATTTGTACAATTAATAATACATCATCAACATTAGAGCAACTTTTACATTTTTAAAAATCCTTACCATTCATGTTGTACCTTTAGAAGGTCAATGCCCTTTCCTGATTCTCTGAATGGTGGAAAAACTCTCAAATCTAAGAAGATGAAGCAAGAATATAATACAGTTGATTCTGCTAGAAATGTGACCACAGGTTAATTGTACAGACATTGAATGACTTTATTTTACTAAAATTTGAAACCATTTAGCATCTATAAGTATGACACAAACCTTTATTTTTGGCTGCTCCTAAGTATAGTATTCCATGTAAGAATGTTATAACTTCTGGTATGTACCGCTTGGAGAGGCACACATACTTGAAAGAAATAAAAGAAGGAGGGGAAGAGAAAAAAAGTAATATATTAATTTCATTCGTTTTTAAAATTTCACATCATTCGATAAGTTCTAACTTCTTATATATATCCAATAACTATTTCTAGTATGAAACCTTCAATAAAATAAATCTAAAACTTTTAAAATTCATTTTCTTTGACATTTGTGAAATAAATGTTAATGACATACCTTCAGCGCCAAAGAACACAGAAAAAGACCAGATACAGCATCTTGACCATTCCTTACAGAGCACTACAATGAAATGAAAATTATAATGTTCTGTTATTTGCAAAAACACGCCAAGTGCAGATAAGTATATACTGACTGCACCAGCTGTAGAAATGCCCATTTCAGAGTTAATATATTTTCTCCTGCTTAAAAAAAAAAATAATCTGGTCATATACAATGTGTCAAGGGTATGAGAATCACTGTTGTTATGTTTGGTATGTAAAAGATGTTTAGTTTAGAGATTTCATGTGTCACTGTATCTATTGTGTGAGATTGTTGTGATGCCTTTGGGTAAGGGGAAATGACGGGTTAGTTTTGTTTTTGTTATTGTGGATAGATGGCGGATGTTCGACATTAACTATTTTTGACTTATGCGTTGCTTAGTGTTTGGCTGGAACGACCTGATTATTAATCTGAAATTATATAACCACCATAGTTTAGGAATTGTTGTTAAATAAACTCATATCTTGTAACAAACCGGTTTAGTGTCTGTTGGGGTTAGTAGCTGTTGCTATCAGAAATACTGTCTCGTGGGATGAAGTGAAAGACTAAGCCCAAACTAGAAGACATCTATCGCCATGGGTACATGAACACATCACGTCAAGTTCAACAGCTGGTCACAATGCAGTTTAATTCTACCCTTAACACAAGATAGAAAAGCACTCAACACAATAAAAATTATCTGTAGGCCAAAATGAATATCTTACCTCTGCTAGCTGTTGAGTGATGAAATGGATTGCTGGGGTTGTTACAGAATGTTTAAAGTCAGAAGTTGGGAAGAGACTTTCAATTAGCACCAGGTACATCAGCTTATAAGAGAGAATGATACAAAAATGTTTCAGTAAGTTTGAGTAACAATTAAGATTTACAAGCAGTAAAGGGGGAAATTGAAAAAAAAAGAAAAGGTAAAAAAAATATAATGTATTTAAATACTAGGTTTTATCTTACACAGTTCTAAATTATTGGCATCGATATAAATTACAAATATTTCAGTCTCTTGGATAAAATTATTACAACTCAAATTAGCAAAGCCATCCACAGTTAATACTTGTGCAATTCTTATTTCAAAATTTAAAGAAAAGTCAAATTTAAAACCAAAAAAACAACTTACAGTATCCAGTTTAACAAAGGTTCCCCTTCCCCCTCTGCTCTGTGCTTTGATGGTAAATTCTTTTTGCCTATCTGTCACTAACTTTTGCAAGGCTGAAGCTGTGGATGCCGGGAAAGTCTGAGACATCTCCCAAAGACTAGCTGTGACATGGTGGATTAGTTGACGGTCCACAACTTGTTGCTGCAGAAGCTCTCCAAAGTATTCCAACAGGTAGAGATGAATTTTCTGATTTAAAAAAAAATACAAGTTTATTTAATAATTAAACGAATGTATATTGAAGATCAAAAATATATTCCTCTTTTAAAAAAGTAAAGGTTGTAACCTTAGTTTCGTTATATTTAAATTTTCTTTTTCCACAGAAATAAAAAACAATAACTCAATGAATCATGATTTCACAAAAAAATTAACAAGAACGGACTTAATGATGTCAGTAAACAATTTACTTCTAATTTTTCTTTATTTCCCTCAGCAAGACTGGGATGGTGGCATTTTCTAAGTCTGGAAATAATTATGGCTTGTTCTTCCCCACTATGTCCGTGAAGCAGAGATTTGAGCTCATCGTAGCTGCCTGGAGCTGAAAAATTTAATGTTTTTTTTATGGTTACAGATTCAAATTAACTTTCTTGGATAGAAAAAGATTCAGTGTCTTGAATCGTTAGTTACAAAACCAAATAATTAAATCTAGTAATAAATGAAATGTATCTGTAAATTTAGCAGTAATTTAATTTTATTTCACATTAACCCCCAAACTGTGGTCGGCCGAAAAAACAATCCAAATCAGTTCCACAGTTCCTTTTTAAATGTTTACAAGTCAATAAAAACTATTTTGCCCGAGATTTTGTATTTTGTACTTTGTTTTAGCAGTGGTCCCCAGTTTCTTATATAAATGACCTAAAATTACTCAAATTGCTTTCAGATGTTTAATTGCAATCAAAACCTTAGCAAACTATACATTTTCTGAAAGATAAATGAATTGGCTACAATATTTAGAGCAGTGTTTTAAGTGTATCTTTAAAAATGAATGATGTTATGAGCACTTGAAAGCAAGACATTTTGTCCATTATTTTTTCTTGAGAACTCCAAGGTCAAGGACACTGAGCGAAATTTTTGTATGGGGTGGGCAATATGGTCAACTTTATCCCCATCCATTTACCTTTCTAAAAATATATACTTATAGGGGTTTTGTATCAATATTCCTATGTCATTTAATGCAATTTCAAATAGCACTCAAAATGCTCTGAAAAGCTCCACACCACACAATGATGCATGCTGCAGTTCGTAGGTTAAGAAGAAAACTGAATTTACCTGCAAATATGAAAGGGAGCTCTGCCTTGCAATTATTATCACCAGTATTTACAGTGACCTAGAAAAAAATATATCTTGGTAACACTGAATTGGAGCAGCCTTGCAAATATTTTGCAATCCTACCTAAATATCATAAAATCGACTAAATGATATATTTTTTCATCTATAAATATAATTGTAGTTGACTGGAAAAAATGGTAACATATATTATTTGGTTTATTTAGTGAAAACATTTATTTCAATGAGGCATTAAATACTTTATAAATGATCCCCCAATCTCACAAACCTTTGCCGATTTTAGAATAGACTTCAAGGGTTCTGAATCAGTTGGCCTCTTTTTAGCATGTTTGGGTTGATCACCTGTTTCCTCATCACTACCACCACTTCCATCATCAGATGCCAGGTCAGAGTAGTTGTCTGAACCCTCCTCATCACTGCTTCCTTCACTACCTTCATCCTCTTCATCATCATCATCCCCATCTTCTTCTTCATCCTCATTTTCTTGTGCAGTCACATTTTCATCATTTTCCTCATCTTCATCATTTTCCAACATAACACCATTTTGACCAAATGAGATGATGCGCTGAGGCTTTTCAACAGTAAACCTTTAAATTCAAATCAAACTTTTACAATAATACCAACTTGATTGTAGAGGAAGTTAAAGAAATCATGTTCAAATTACCTTAAAATGTCAGCTGCCAGATACATTTTTTTTCTTCCAGAAAACAATTAATTTTTTTACTTGTAAATTTTCTTTTCTAAAACTTCTTAGAGACACAACTGTAAATCCTTACATAAAGCTGAATTGTGCATAACGTAAAACATTGGTTATCACAAGGCTGATTTTTAAAAATCACATAATATATTTTTTACAACTTTCAACACATCTCACCCATCAGAAAGGTCATCAGCAGATTTGTGAGTGGTTACTGAAGACTTGGAACCAGCATTCATTCTTGCTATGCGTTGAGACTATAAAGAACAAACAAAGTATGACAGAGAGATTCGATTAGGATTTATTCATAGAAATAACGACAATTATAATTTAAGTGGATAGATTGGGAGTAAAATATTTTGGTTTAATTATCTTTTTTTACAAAACAGGAAATGTAATAATGCATACCTCCAGTTTCAGCAGCTTTTCAGCTTCTTCTTTTGCCTTTTCTTCTTCTGTCTTCAACTTGTCAGATGCCTGAAAAATAAATTAAATTAAGACCCTTCAAATATCTCCACCAGGGTGACGCTAAACATTACACTGGATAATGTCATGTCTGACAACAGCCATCCACAGGTATAATATATCAAAAACTATTATAATTAAAAAACCAAAAAGAGATTTTAAATATTGATTAAAGAATACATATTAGAAAGTTTAATTTCTGAGATATGATTTTGCAGAGAAGTCACCATTAACTTAAACAACAAAGATATGCATCAAATGGGGAATACTTACACCTGAAGATTTTTGGTCCATTACCAAATTGTGAAACAGTTGCATAAAGTTACTGGCTTTCCTTTGGTTGGTTAGTTTATCTCTCTGCATGAAAGAAAATGAAACAGTATATACTGAACAATGTTCATAAAATACCACATAGCTTTTTTTATATAAATATTGGGCGGCTTGCATATAACTTATAATTAAAAAATTATAGAAAAAGATAAAAAACATTTGGCAAAAATACTGAGATATGGTTATTAATTACTTTGACTACACAATGAATGTATACCTTACCACTGGATTTAAATTTGTAACAATACTTTTCCAACTTTTGTCTAGCTCATTGGTTGTCTCAAGAGTCTTCTCTTTCTCTGCTTGTCTTTCATACTGAAATAACACATTTAAAAAATATGTTCAATATCAAGGGAAATGTGCACACACATTGTTAATTCTTCATCTTCTTGTTTTAAATCTACATGTTAACAATATATTAGAAAGGTTTTAAAATTAAATTTTCAAATGAAAATTGGCATATTGGTTAACTATAATTTGTAACAAACCTTTTGTTTTTTTGAATCGGCTATAACTTCTTTCATTTTATCTTTCCATGACACTTCTCCATCTTTAGAAAATCCTCCAAACTGAAGATCACCTGAAAGTGACAAATAAATATATCAGTTTTTAGCAATCGTTTTGCACATTTTCCATAACCATGTTTTTCATTACATGTTTTCCAGGGAAAACAAAATAATTTGGACTGTTTTATCAATTCTCAGAAATGGGTGCCATTTCAATTTTTCAACAATTTAAAATTAAAGAGAATAAAGAAATGAATATGGCAAATAAAAAATATATTTTTAATAATAAATAACTTACCAGTCTTAAATTTCCCACCATCATTATCATCTTCATCCTCACTACCAATGGTGTCTTGAAGATTCTCACCAAGTGACTGCCCATAGTGAGTCAATACCTCCTCTTCTTCATTCAAGTTAAAATCACTTTTGCGCATTTGTTTCTACAAGTTAAAGATATTGAATGGTTATTAGAAGTTACTATTTTAAACAAAAGCCTTCAACAAATAAATATTTTATCGTTTTTTTGTTACTGCTATGTATATTTTATTGTTATGCATGGAACTCATTTGATTTCATGAGGATATTTTAAACTTTGCTTTCAACTCAACATTTTTATTCTATTATATTTAAAACACAGCACAGCAGAGATTTAAATAAAATATTTTTCAAGTTACTTTTTAATAAACATCTACCATGGTTAAATCCTGTTAGAAAATCTTTAGAAATTACTAAAACATATATCAGTATTTATACTATTAAAAGAAACATTAAATTAACATTTTATTTTTCAAACTGTTATGAAATATTACAGTTATAGTTCATGGGTTTTCTAGTTTTCTATTTACCAGTACCGGTTTATACAAAAAGCATTTTTTCAAAAATTTGTAATGATACAAGTAAAGTAAACTGCACATGTTAAAGCTGTTGATAATATTTGTCAACGTATTTAACTTCAAATATTAATCCCCTTGCTATGACTGAAAGTATGTTTGGTGCAGGTTTTGTTTCAGTTCCAGAGTAATGTTTTAAAATTGACCACCTATTTATTTTAGTATACTGTGCTAAGGTATATATGGTAAATAAGCACACACACAACTGGATAATTATTGATTTTATAAACATATACATTATTTCATATTGACCTTTTTCTCCAAGGCAAATCTCTGCACCATCTTTTCATCTGCAGTGAGAGCTGAGTCACTTTCTCCAATACGTTTATCATGCAAAGTATTTGACTTTTTTAAATGGTAGAGCTCTTTGAGAATTGTGTCTTTTCTCTGCATTAAAAAAAAACACAAATTTTTAAATGTTATTGCAGAAAACAACTTCATAAATTTTCTAAAACAGAAAATGATTTACAAAAGTATTACACTTCCAGTAATTCAAAACACATCTCTTTAAACTCTACTATCCTGACTGATTCTCCCCTCTGACCGATAAACGATGCTACTGGGTAGCCGTCCATGGCTTGACATGAATATAGTTCTTGAATGTGTTGCGTGAATATACATACATTTTGTTTTATTTAATTAATGTATGTTAAATTTTAAGTTCATGATTATGTTTTTTTTAATTGTATGTACAGCGACGTGCTATATAAAACCACCACTAATAATAACTCAACTGATCTGCACTGGATTGTTAAATCACATTTTTAACATTAACCAAACTTCTCTGGTGCCCATAAATTAGCCCGGCAGTAATATCAAAGTCATATATAAATAGACTAAAATAGAATATTTAATCAAATAAAACATTGGTTTAAATTTAAAGTGTTAAACTTGTTAAAGAATGACATGAGTAAAATAAAAGTATAGAAATACCTTTTTTATTGCTTTTGATCGAGACACTCCTGGTAAACCTTTTTCCCATTTCTGTAGCTTCTTATTTACAACTGAGTGTTTTACTTTATTTATTTTCACCTCAAAAGGGTTAGGTGGCTGTTTGGCTTTATTTTTCTGTTTATTGCGAACTTTATCTGATAATCCTTTTTTACCCATTATGCCTTTGGATGCAAAAATATAAAAAAAAGTTTGATTTAAACTTAATTATTAAATAATAAAAGGAAAATAATGCAGTCTTGGGCTAAAAAATATGAGACAACATGCTCCTGGTAAATGTCATTCTATAGGCCTACAGTACAGTATGTGTAGTAAGTACTAGTAGCCTACACAGTAGGTTCCTTAATACAATAGTAGTAATAGCCTGGTAACTGGTTGCCTAAACTAAATAATGGGAACTATTTATTTAGATTTAGATAAAAACACTATGAAATAATAATAGGGGCTAGCTGAAATGCTCAAATAGTATTGAAATTAAAGCATGGGCGCCATGGCACGAAAGCAACAACATACGGGCCTAATTTAGCGTATGCTGCATTAATCCTGAAAATAAAAATTGTACAATTGACGTGTCATGTCCATGTGTATCCTCGTAATGAGCAGATCAGGGATTATGTTATGTTATGAGGTGTAAACCAGAGACATGCTGGTGCATGTGACCTTCTCGTACCGTAACAATAGATAGGAATGAAGAAGAATGCCTTAGCTTAGACGGCTTAGTGTCTTGGCAAGAGTTAGTACCTCCTGGTTCTGGTCAAGAGTACTACCACTAGATTTTAAAAAACCACAAAAAAATCTTCACTTGGCCAAGAATTCTGCCCCCTAATGGGAGGGACTATATCATTTAGATGACACATTAAGTCTTAAGTTGACTCGGCTGATTCTTAGTTTTCACCCCGTGACGTCATTTGCATGTAATTTATAGTTGCAGTGAATTAGAAATTAGGGTTCAGGTTAGGCATAGTCATAGGAGGGATCAATTTAGGGATCATTAGTGACAAAATTAACTGGTTGTGTCAACCAAGATGGCAGTTTTCTATTAATTTACCGTTGACAGATTTGGATTTATGATGAGTCAAATTAAAATTTTAGAGACAGTGTAGTGGTGTTATATTATAATTATTGGCTAAAACCGAGGACGACTGCCACTGTCTCTTGTGTCTTTATTATAGTTGCAGTTTATTATTATTAGGGTTTAGGTTAGGTTTAGGGATCGATTTAGGGTTCAGGTTAGGCATAGGGATCGATTTAGGGTTCAGGTTAGGCATAGGGATCGATTTAAGGATACATTCGTGAAATTCGGTAAAAAAGTGGCAGGTGTCCCAAATTTGAACCTAATTATTACTTATCCGTGAGTATGACTAGTATTAGTATGAGGTTTTAACTTTATTAATTTATTTCACTAGAAATAATTAATCGCGCTAAAATAAGGGATTACCTTAACCAGAATCATTATAATTGCAACAAAGAGCTATTTAAACGAAATACCTTTGTGTATAGACTATATATTATATGAAAGAAAACATAGGTAATTATTTTACGTCGACAAGAAGAAAAATAGTCAAACTTATGCGAGAAACACGCTTTGTTGTTTCCGGAAGTGATTAGTTTAAGTCTTTTCTAAACTCTGTTTAAAAGAACGTTAATAAGTTTAATTTTTGCCCCATTTATAATGGTCCACTTATGTGGTTAATTGGCGTAGGCGTAGGCGCAGCGTTAAAACGTTGGTGATGAATGCCTGTGGCTCATTTTGTCATAATCATACCGGTGCATGCCAATAGCATGCCTGAAAATATGAATTTCACAATTTGTTTCATTTTCGTGTTTTTTTTTTTAAAAATCAGTTCTATGGTTCGTTCTTCGGATGCGAAGGCGAAGATCATGGCCAAATGTGGATGCCCTAGAAAGTTCATATCAATGGTACGGCAATGTCATGATGATATGCAGGCTGGGTCTCGGGAAAATGGTAGCAAATCTTCTTCTTTCTTCTTCTTCTATATCTTAAGGGCCCACGATCAATTTATTGATCATTTTGGCTCCTATGCATGTAGATGGGATTTGCAATGTTTCTGTTACTGGTGTTGATGAGGAAATTATGCACTAGGGGTTTGAAGGCTTGAGGCAATAGACACAAATGTGTCTAGTGTTGTCGCCTCAACCGTTCCTTTTGAAAGATTGTTCCAGTCCCTGATTGTCTTGGGCAGGAATGAGCAGCTCCTATACTAGCTTCTTGCTGGTATGAGCCTGAATTGCCTGTCATGGCCTCGTCGCTGTCTTAACCTCTCCCTGTGACAAATGGCGTCAGACGATGTTGTGTCCTGGCTTCAATATTTTTCAGCCTCATGTTTTCCGCCATGCTGCCCGATGCCTTCAGAGAGTGAGACGCTGGAATCGGTCTCAGATACCAGAGCCGTTCTTAGGAGTTTGGGGCCCTAAGCATGGAGCGTAGGTTGGGGCCCCGGAAGAGGGTCCGGGGGTGGAGCTCCCTCGAGCTGAGGAGAAAACACCACCCACCACTGCGGCACGTCCATTCTGCCTTCATCAATGTTTCCTCTTTCCTCGCGTGTAACCTCTAACCATATTGATAATTCCGCCACTAGAGAAAATGTGTACTTCTGAAATATATGGACATGCAGCTGGTAGTGGGGCCCTAGCGGTTGCCTAGATGCCTAAGAATGGCTCTGGTGGCATTTATTTCCTTATTTTGAGGAAGGAGATCGCCCCCGGCTATCAATAATTTGTGTGTGCATTATTGCTATTTCCCTTAGGTGTTAAACGGCCCTACGGGGGCCCCCTCACGTTCGGGGCCCTACGCGGATGCGTAGTCTGCCTAAGAACGGGCCTGCAGATACATAACTGATGTTAAGCTATTAAGCCTCAAGGGGCTACATGCCAAATCCAAGATCTTGACAGACATCATCAGGGACTTCCTGTATTGCCGACTATTGTGCCCTAAACGCTGGATATGCCACGCCTGCACAAACTTTGGTCTCGCCATTAAGATTGAGGTCCTATACCAGCCAACTCTTCGAAAGTCTAATGTAGATACGAATGTTGAAATATATGGCAAAAGGATTCAAGTAGTAAAAAGCTTCTCTTACCTTGCCCCAAAGCGCAACCATCTATGACGAGATTAAACTGGCAAGAGCCAGTGCAACCTATATGGCATTGTGTCATGTATAGACCAAGGGATGGAATCAGTGCAACCTATATGGCAATTTGTCGTGTATGGAGCAGGATAGGTATCAGTACAACCTATTGCAATTTTTCATGTATATGTGGCAGTGTGTGCCCAGTTATTTCGAAACAACCGCTATTAATACGAAAACCATGTTTGGCGCCCAACTCGCGATGTGGAATTTGACCTCGGGGTTAGCAAGAGGGGAATGGGCCTCCTTTCCATCGCGTAGGATATTTATCTATTTATTTAGGCATTTTTATATAGCGCTTACCATAAAGCTCTAAGCACTTTACAATTATTAAAAACATGTAAACTAAGTAAAATAAAAATGAGACACTAGGATAGTAACTACTATACTATAGAAACAATTAAAATGGCTATAAAACGAGGACACTTTGACACGTTTTGGCCTATACTTCAGGATCAACCCGAAACAGAAAATGAGGCAGGGCAAGGAGGGTGCATCACAGGTCATAGGCGGACCTAAACAGATGGGTTTTAAGGGACTTTTTAAATATGGGAAACCACTATGTGTGCTTCAGTTGTAAGTTCAATAATTTATTTCTCGGGAACCTAAGCTATAAATGACATTTAGTCGGAAAGGGGAGTTTATTCCCTCTCACTTGGTACTTTAGCGGTTACTTTCTCATTTAGTTATTAAAGGAGTTTTCACCTTCATCAATAGTGGTCCCCACCCCTTCTATTTTAAATCTCTCAAGAACTATGTAACTCACAGAAATATAAGATAGCATCTTAGATCGCTGAGACAAAACGTCACAGGACACATGTAAGTCGTTAGAGATTTGGTCAGGGATTTTAATTATGACTTGGGTGTAGTCCCCAGAGTTAGTCATTTTACTCCAGGAAATCGGCCAGAAGGCAAAACCTAGAACTAGAACTTCTTGGTCTCGGTGTGACGTAGGGGCTCTCTCGTATGTCCGCGCAAGGCTTTATAAAAGGGCGCACACTAAGTAGGGAGTCAGCATCCCTGAAGTGTGTCATTGTTCAGTGCGGCCCATTGGAACTATTTGGAACGCTCTGTAAGTAGAAGAAAATATGCCAATTTATTTCTTTGTGTTTAGTATGAACTTGTTAAGTGTTATTAGTGGAAGATTTCGGTTCAGACTCACTCTAAAAAATCTGTCTTAAAATACCCCCCCCCCCCCCCAAAAAGCGTTAATTTATCATGTACAAGCTGCCAGTAACTTACTGTAAATTCTTGAACTAAGCGATAACTTATCACTATCAGCTTAATGTAATTTAGCGATAAAAAGCTGTTACTATACAGGTTACCGTTAACGGTAACAAACAATAATTTATCGTTATTTGAAAAAGAAAAAAAAAGGTACAGTATATATATAGAGTCAACCCCCCCCCCCCATCCATTGATATCAGGTGATTTTAATCAAAATGGGTATACTGAACCCCTCAATTATTCATGTATTAAAAAAAAAAAAAAAGGTACAGGATATTATTAGAGTCAACCCCCCCCCCCCCATCCATTGATATCAGGTGATTTTAATCAAAATGGGTATACTGAACCCCTCAATTATTCATGTATGATAAAACAGTCAATACGATTACAAGCAGATTACAATAATATAACAAAAGTGGGGGATTTATGACAATGTAAAAAATTTAATGGGTCCATTCAAAATCCGACAAATCCTTAATAAGTGTCACGACTCTCCTGCTGAGGACTTCCGTCTTGCCTGTTCTCTTTCCCTTTTTGGGGACACTGTTGCCATCATCATTTATCTTGTAGATGCACCTGATAGAACAATTGGTAAACAAATATAAGACATATAACCATGAATATTGAATGTACTGTACCAATATGAAAATAAAAAATTCACTAGTACTGGTATGTAATGTTTAAGACTTTATAAAATGCAGAATATCAGCCAAATTAGAGCATAAATGTACCAGTAGGTCCACATTCTAACAATACCACTCTCCATCATCCATCATCAGCACCTCCATTCAAAATAGATCACTCTATGTATCAACAAACATACTACAGCCTGAACTTTCACATTGATAATGCTTGATTCAGACATCTGCAACAAAGGGGTGGGGGTCTTAACCCATACAGATAAGTTGAAACTTTAATATTTAAGTAGAGGTCACCCATGATCTGCATAATATGTTTAATAAGTATGCGTATCCTAAAATTTTATCAAAAGAAATTTCGTCAACGGAAAATTGCATCTTTTTTTCAGTTCACACGATAAATTTTTCTCCAAATCTCTTTTTGAAAACAATATTTTGTTTTACGAAATAGTATAGTGTGGTAACGCGTGAACTGAAAAAAGATTTGATCAAATTTCCGGTAACCAAAGTATGTGTCAGAGAAAAGCTGAAACATCTACAGTTTCACAAAACCTTAAATGATAGCTTTAAATTGGTAGAATTAATAAAAAAAAAACTAGCATATGCAAAATATTAATATCAAGAAAATTCAAACCTTTGCAAAAACTCTTAAAGTTGACATAGCTCCAGTTTCATACTTCAGGTTAAATACGTATTAGGCTGTGAAGAGGCAACCAATAGTCTTTAAAAAATCCTGATCCTGGGTGTCTGCATGGATGACCACTTTGCCTTCAATGGAAAGCATCCAGCCCTCAACTTCCATGAGACTGTTGCCTACAAATAGAACAAAAAATAGTGTTGTTAACAGCTTACTGGTACACATACACATCATGCACACATGACAAAGGAGAACTTAAATAATACAAATTTTAAAAAATTGCATGTCTATTTCACGCATCAAAATTGTATAATAGCATTTGTTCCTTAATTAATCAAAAAGAAAAAAAAACTTTGTAAAATACTGAACATACCTCTTAAAATCAGACGAGGTGTGGGCGGAAGAGATTTTGCCTCAATATCTTGCACAGTGTGGCCAGGCTTTAAGAAAAAGATGTGAAATAAATCAAATAAAATTAAATGCAAAGTTAAGTTAAACACAGTATAAAGGATTCAATAAAAAAGGTGAAATGATATGATCAAGTTGTCAAAAATTAAACCAAATACATCTACATATTATCAGAGAGCAAGCATGAGATACTTGAAAGTATAAAACATTCATGTATATAAGAAGACTCAACTAAGTCAATATGTATAAGATTGTATAAGTTCCAGGAAAAAAAAGCTTGGTAAATGGAAATTGGATGCTGTTCAAAGCAATAATAACTTCAATGAATCAACATATTACTATTAAACTATTAGTTCAAATTTGCTTACACTTTCCATCATAAAGACGGTATGGCATATGTTTAGGTGTAAAAGTTTCCACCAAAAGCTCCCCATTTTCCCTTTAGATGTACTGGTGGAATTGAAGAATTTTAGGAGTCTTTCAAATTTAGCTATAAAAATATGTGCTTGGTCCTGGAGTCTTGAAGATGTTAACTCCTCAAAATGACGGAGGAAAAAAAAAGAAGTACATAAAAATGGATACCTTGACGTAAGGTCAAAGCCAGTTACACTACTCTTTACAATTTGTCTCTGATGTTCAAAGGTATCTCCCATTGCAGTTACAATCCAAGGTTCAATTTTTAAACCTTTACTGTTAAAAAAATCTCTCATCTTGACCTCCAAATCATGTGTCCAATGGGCACTAGATGAATCTTTTTGGCCCATCTCTTTAGCATGTAAGCTTGCTGAGGGCTGAAGAGCCCGTTTTGGTGCCCAAAGCCGCCTCTGTGGCTTGCACCAGTTGACATTGTCAATTCTGTGTTTAAGGCTGTTAAGTAGGGATGTATATCGTCATCCCATTAATTCACCGTCTATAATGTCTCCCAGGCTCATTGTATGGCTGCAACAATTTTCCGTGCAATTCACCTGCAGTACTCCCACTTTGGATTTACACAATGTTCCAACATTGCATCGGTAATAATTCTTACGAATTCTCTCCTTGCTTGGGGAGGTACTCTTTCTTTTGCTGACAGGCACTTTTTCACAGTTGCAGGCATTTTGTCAAAAGAAAGATCAAACGTGTCCAAGCCAATTGTATACAGTAAATGCTTCTTGGGCAGCAGGGACTGTTGTTACATTATTTGTTACAGTTTCCTCAGTTTCAGCCAAAACAACAGTGATGTTTGAACCATCCCCTGTGAATTGAAAGGAAAATTTATTTGTAAGAAAAAATGTTATGTAAAAAAATTTACAATGTCAAAAATAGCTGAAATTTCATATCACCAAGACCCCAAGACCATGGTACTAATATAGATTAAAGGACATATAGTCATTCCACTAATTTCCAAATGTAATACCTTAAACTGATGAAACAAAATTATAAACCAACTGAAGCAACAGCTAGACAAAAACTCTATCGCCTTACCTTCCATTTTCAGTGATGATAACAGTTTTCGAATCTGGATTGGTTTTAAAACTGTTTGGAGGTCATCCTCTCTAATAAATTGTAAGTCCCCCACACATTCACCACCACATTCTTTGACTATGGCGACAATGACTGTAACAGTTTTCTTCGATAGTGTTGGCAGGACTGCAGATATTTTATGCTCAATAACAGATAAATCCATTGTTCTACACAAAAAATATAAATATATTTACACATATATACACGTTATAAAATATAAAAGTATTTTACTTGTCATTTGATGAAAATGGCCGGTGGTGTAATGGAACATAAAAGCTCTCACCAATTTTATAAAGTGGTAGGGGGTAATAATCAATAAGGCTGCTTATGGCATAACAAACAACATTTTGCTCTTCATCAACAAACAACTGATGCAAACCTAGATTAAAGTCAAATGAAGTATTACACTTTTCTAAAATAAAATAAATTGAAACATTATCATGAACAAGAATAATATCTATCTTTCCAAAGCATAATTCACCATCTATCTCATTTAAAACAAGAATCAAGCCTCGCTTATAATGTGTACCTAAAAAACTGAGTGAATAAGAAGCACTAAATGAATTTTCACTCAAAACAGCCCTCACGCTTGGCTGAATTTTTTCATTATAAGTAGTAAGGAAAAAAAATCAAAACTGCCCTCCACTGCAATAGTGGGTGGAAAAAGAGAACCAGCATCATAGTAAGCTTGCAAAAGTTGGTGACGATTTGCAAACGTTGAGGGCAAATTTTTGAAATTACCAAGCTGTCTGGCACATTTCTTAAAATATGAATGTTTTGATTCAAATCTCATCGACCAAAGACGAATCAAAGGTCCAAACTGTAAAATGAGGGAAGGATAATGAAGCAAATAATGATGCTTTGGTTTAAACTTCTTGTTAGGAAACAATCTTTTGCTTTGACACAGATAATCTTCAATTAATACATTGATCCAAAGTGTCCTATCTGATCTGCAGAAATTTTGGGTGCAGTTACATATTCAACTATCTCTCTTAATTGCAGACATAACATCCAAACATCCCTTTGAAGAACTGGTATTTTCCTACAAACATAAAATGGCAAAAGGCGCAAAAAGCACCAGTTTTGTGATGCACTACCACAAAGTTTTTCTCCACCTTTTTTAAGGCACAAGGCTTATTAAAAGCATCACTTCCAAAACATGCAAACTTTGAAATACATTTATTTATCTCATCATAAGTGAACAACTTCAAAGTGCTTACAAAATGATGAATAAAAATAGTCAGATCATAGGACACCACACCTTCAAATAAATCATGTCCAAGACAAGGGGGAAGTCCTGGCTGACAAACATGGAAGTGGTTCAAGTTATTAAAAATTTAATTGAATTTTATACCATTTGAAATATCAGTAAGCCCTTCTGACACTTGTTGAACATCTCTAACATAAGACATTTTGTCTCATACAGAACCTAAACTAAGAGGATCTCTTTCAAAAGTAACATGGTCAACTAAACAATATCTACAAAAATGAGATGATGTGCTAAAGTTTTCAGTAAAACCTATGCAATGGGATCCTAGATTATCCCCTACAATAGCAACGACAGAACCTTTAACAATTTGACTATTATGAATTTTAAAACCTGATTCTTCCATCTCTTTTAAATCAGCTATCATTTCATTGAAAACAGCTTTGATTGAGATAGGTTTGACAGTTTAGGAATACAGTTGTAGATTAAGATAGGTTTGTCAGTTTTGGGTGACATTAGTTTGGATTGAGATATATTTGTCAGTTTTGGGTTACAATGGTTTTGATTGAGATAGGTTTGTCAGTTTTGGATGACAGTTTGGGCGACATTGGTTTTGATTGAGATATGTTTGTCAGTTTCCAGTTACATTGGTTTGAATTGAGATAGGTTTGTCAGTAGGGGCTGAAATTGGTTTGGACTGAGAATGGTTTTTCAGTTTTGGTTGACAGTTTTGGTGACATTAGTTTGGATTGAGATAGGTTTGTCAGTTTTATTTAAAAATTTTGGATTAAGATAGGTTTGTCAGTTTTGGATGACATTGGTTTGGATTGAGATAGGTTTGTCACTGTTTGGTGGCATAGGTTTGATTGAGTAAGGTTTTTCAGTTTTTGATAACATTGGTTTGGATTAAGATAGATGTGTCAGTTTTAAATGACATTGGATTAGATTTAGATAGGTTAGTCAGGTTTAGGTGACATTGTTTTGGTTTGAGTTATGTTTGTCAGTTTCGGGTGACATTGGTGTTAATTGAAATAGGTTTGTCAGTTTTGGGTTACATTGGTTTGGATTGAGATATGTTTGTTAGTTTCCGGTGAATTTGGTTTTGATTGAGATAGGTTTGTTAGTTTTGGGTGACATTGGTTTTGATTGAGATATGTTTGTCAGTTTTGGGTGACACTAGAATGAGCAAGTGAGAGGGAGAAAGAGATATAGTAGAATCTTACTCTTAATTATATTTTTTTACTTTCTTTAAGTCATAGTTCTATGTCATAAATGTCTAATACAAATGTATAGAGACTGATATATAGAGATAGAGAGAGACGGACAGAATGATAGAGAGAGATGGAGAAATATATGTTGTTCGCCCATCAAAGTCGACTAGGACCATCGAGTCATCCGGTTAGGGGGAGGTTGGGATTACGGTGAGCTCGTAGGTGGCATGCTAGACCGATCCTTGCTCGGAATAAACTATGACATCGTGGGCATGGAATAGTTGCTTCAGACGGTGACCTAATGTTGCTCTTTTGGACAAGCCTGCGTGTCTCAGCTGTGGTTATTCTATTAGCTTCATGGGATTTAGCCCCTTTCTTGACAGCAGCTCTCCACCTGGCTCTATCCTGGGCTGTCTGCACCCATTGAGTAGGGTTTATGCTGAAGGCATTTAGCTAACAAACATAACTCAATCCAAAACAATGACAACCTAAACCTGACTAAACTATCTAAATCCACACCAGTGTCACTTTAAACTGACACACCTATCTTTATATATAACTGTAACCCAAAACTGTCAAACCTATCTCAAACAAAACCAAAGTCACCCAGAACTGACATACATGTATCAGTCCAAACCAATTTCAGCCCCTACTGACAAACCTATCTCAATCCAAACCAATGTCACCTAAGACTGAAAAACCTATCTTAACCCATAACTGTCAAATAAAACTGACAAACCTATCTCAATAAAAACAAATGTTACCAGAAAATGACAAACATATCTCAGCCCAAACCGATTTCAGCCCCTACTGACAAACCTATCTCAATACAAACCAATATCACCCAACACTGACAAACCTATCTCAATCCAAATGGATATAGATTTCCAATTGCAATTCTTTTGTTGCAGTTAAATGTAGAATGATTCAAAACTCCATTCAGGTAAGCGCCAAAATGCATAGATGCATTTTGAATTATTTAACAATTTTATAAGGAGGGTATTATTGAGACCCCTCCCCCCAACTTTGGCTTGGTAAAACAAGTCCTTGGAACACCACAAATAATGATAGTGTTTGCTTTTAAACTGTAATTTTTCACACACTACACCTTGCAAAATAAAAACAAAATCCAAATATAAATTGTATTGTTTTATATTGTAGAAATGTTATAGAATAGGAGATTACCTCATGACCTTGCATGAAAGTCTGAGATGACATTGAAAATGTGGATCTGGATAACTTTAAAAAAAAATTCTGAGTATATGGAAGTATGAATTTTATTTAAATCAAATTGACATAAAATTAGATCTGATAAACTTACATGCAAGGATCAGTAAAGAGTTTCCAATGTAAACATATAAATGCAAAATATAAAACATAATAATTATTTTCTAAGTTGTAACAGGAATGTCTGCAAGGGAAAATGTTAAAGAGGGACAAAAATTGCAGTTAGCAATTTACAATATTTTAGTAAGGCTTCAAAAGGAAAAAATATGATACTGTTGGTTGAATACAAAAGGCATTCTACCCAGGTAATATTTTTGTACAGACAACTATAAACATAATACTATTTGGTTTGTAAGTATCAGAATTTAGAAAATGAATAATTGTAACATTTCAATATAAACATTAAATCACACTGTAGTAATTAAGTAATAACTTGAGAATTTTGGAAATAAGTTTTAAAACATAACTAACTTATTAAAACTAGTAGTTAAAAATAATGACTCACCCAAATTTAAAAAAAAAAAACAACAAAAAAAACACACAAAAAAACAATGACTATGTAAAACCACAAGAGGCCCAGTTTAACATGAAAAACAGTCATAATTTCATAAAGCTTTGAGTCTCTCACATTGTTTAAAAATCAAATTGCAACTTTTGTATAAATTGGTTCATGAAAGCAGATTTTACAATTATACAATTATGTGGTGCGTACAGCAGATCTTCTGGGGCTATGAAATATGAAAATGTCTTCTTAAATGAACATTTAAAAACTTCTTTTTTCCAAGATACATGTGTAGGTGATTTTATCTAACTTAGAGCTGCCATATTAATTAATATTGTTTGTTTGCCTCTTTAACTCTTGTAGTGTCTTCCTGCAGAGATCCAGCTCATTTGCGTCCACAGCTGATCATGACTTTAATCCCTTCTCCCCTTTTGGCAGCTTCAAATGCTTTAACAGCCTCCTCCAATTTAAAACGGTGAGTTATTAGAGGCTTAACGTTGACTCTTCCTGATGCAACCATAGCTAAAGCTGTTGGGTAACTGTAAATTAATTCAAAGAGAGTTTTATTTTTGAAATATTTACATTTGAAATGAAAAGATAACCGAATAATGATGCCCCTGACATCAAGTTTATTCAATTTAACAAGAATTCATCTAGAGTTATTTGGTTTCTGAAGTTGCATAACTTACCAATTGACATATCTAAAAATGCCCCGTATGTCCACTTCTCTCACGCCAGCATTGACCACAGGAACTTCCACCAAGTCTTGACCAAGGCCAACAAGTACAACAACACCTCCAGATTTGGTGGCCTGCCATAAAAATTTGAATTGTAATTTCTAAATGACAGTTGTGTTTTAAAAACAATTTATTAATTAATAGCAGATCACAACTTAACAGATGACTTTGAATATTTAACAAAGGGTCTTACATAAACTGCTGTTTGAATACTTTTGGCAGCACCACTACATTCAATTGTGATGTCCACTTTATCCCCAACAGCTTCTTCTATGGCTTGTGCAACAACTTGAGGATCACCACTTGTCACTTTAATGGCAAAGTCAGCTCCAATTTCTTTAGCCACTTTCAATCTGGATTCATCGATATCTAGTTTAAAAAAAATATATTTAATTAACACATTTGATAATCAAATTTTGTAGGATGCATCCTATTGAAAAGAGTAGCATAAGGGAATGTTGAGAAAGTGAGATAAATTATTAAAATGAGAGATTTTCATGGAAATAAGACTAGGTACATCTCTTAACTCTTTCACTGTGGAATTTTTTAATCTAAAAATTTGTACATTTTTTTAGAAGAGCGAAAAAGAGTGAGAGGTTGGGTTTATTAAAGAATATTTAAAATATTATTCTTTGGTTTATAAGACCAAAATTGGTATCAAATGAAAGATAATTGAAAGGACTATATGTTTGTAAACTTATTTCTTCAGTTTAAATAAAATAGGTTACAGAAAAGAACCATAAAATGTGAAAACAATGTATGCTAAACCATTTTCGACCAAACCATATGATGTACGCACACATGATCTTCACTTCTATAACTCAAATTCTCTAAAACTACTTCTATCAAAATCACATGATTAATCTAAATATAAATCATGTTCACTATCAAAAGAAATAGCATACGGTAAAACAATTCCAAAGCTTTTTGAGCTGTTAATCGTCTAGGAAACTTACTCAACTACTAGGGTCTAGAGCAGCCTTAGCAACAGTAGAAAAAAAAGAGAAGAAAATCATTAAAATAATGCTTCAAATGACAAAAAAATCACCATAAAACAATGAAGTACCACTCTTCTATGTAAAAGTCTTATTTAAAAATAGCTCTTAAAACGTTTAACCAAGAAATAACAAAGAAACAAACTTGATATTGAAACAACGCACAGTGCATTGGTCTGTGCTTTTGAAAACAGCGGTTGAACGCAATGTGCGTTGTTAATGTACAATATCATGCTAATCCGAAAAAATATTAAGCATCAAAAATTGTATTCTCTAACTGGGATATAAAGGAGGTTGGGGTGTAAAGGAAATATATACATGATCTTATCTCTACTTAGCTTGGTCAAATCTCAAATATGATCATTCTTTTACATGTCATAAGTCAAGCCAAAAATTACTTGAAGGTACCTGTGACACATATGAGAGAAGCTCCTTTAGCTTTAGCAGTCAGAATATTCACCAGGCCGATGGGACCTTAATAGTTTAAATAAAAAGAAAATTCAACAGCCTTATTTATTGACACAAAGAATACTAAAGCAAATGTAAATTACCAATTTAAAAAAAAATTTAAAAAACAATTTGCTATGTTTTAAATAATGTAACACATTAAATTTTAATAAAAATTGAAGAAAAAAAATGAGTTAATTTGGTGTACCGGTATTCAAATAGTAAAATAGGGCAATAAATAATTATATGAGCACAAATAATTTCATTCGTCTAATTTTAAAATAAACAACATTTTTACAAACCTGCTCCACACACCAATACTGTGTTACCCAAACCAACCCCAGCTCTGTTAGTTGCATGCACACCAACAGATAAAGGTTCCAAAAGTGCACCCTCTTCAAAGGACACATGGTCAGGAAGTCTACAGATGCCAAAATATTTCATGTAAAATTATTTAGTTTGATATAGACAGTAATTCTTACTATAGACAAAAAAAAAAAGCAAATGACTGGTTCTTGTTTTCACTATAAACAAGCATTTAAAGTAAATAAACATAGTATCAAATAAAATGTATGTAAAAAGTTTCCTACTTGAAGCAAAAGTCAGCCGCATGAACATAGTAGCGTGCTAAATTTCCATGGTATGGTGGAGTAGCACAAAACTTCATGTCAAGGCACAAGTTATATCTACCAGACTTGCAATAGTTACATAATCTGCAAGGTACACCTGGTTCAATTGCAACTCTGTCACCTAGTAAGGATTTATTAGGTGGAGATAAAACTATCAGCATGTTTAAATTACTTTTTCTGTAAAGTAGAAATGTGAACAGTGAGACAAGGCATACATAATTATCTTCTTAGAATAAAAAGCTTTATCCTTGCCATTTCTATGTATTTTGAAAAATATATCTTTGAATGCTTATCTCTTTAAAAAAAGTAAAATACATAATACGTCTGGATAACCTTCTTTGAGATTGGTAACACCAGGGCCAAGCTTAGAGACCACAGCACTTGCTTCATGCCCCAGTATCATGGGTGCTTTAACTACAAAATCACCAATACGCCCATGCGTCCAATAGTGAACATCAGAACCACATATTCCTACTTCCTTCATTTCAAGCAACACCTCTGAAACGGGATATTACTCAAGTAAAAATACAGTTTCTGATAATTTACCTTTTTAAATTGAAACAATTTTTGTAAGGTACAGAGTATAGTAATTCAAAACTTTACATACATAAAAGAAAAGGAGTATATGTAATAAAAACAAATCAAAAAGATTTATCAAGGAAGATAACATAAAATGTAACTTACCTCCTTGGCCAGGCTCAGGGACTGGTAAATCTTCCTGCAACAAAGTAAGAGTAAACAAAAATCACTTTAAAAAATGAAATTCATCATCTGGAGGGTCCAGATGATAAATTAATCTCATGTTTAAAAAAAAAAAAAAAAAATTGAAATTGTGGTCTGGTCTGAACGGCTATAACAAATTCTGAAAAGATATAGCCTACCTATAAACTTAAAATAAAAAGTAACTTACCTCCTTGGCCAGGCTCAGGGACTGGTAAATCTTCCTGCAAAAAAGAAAGAGTAAACAAAAATCACTTTAAAAAATGAAATTCATCATCTGGAGGGTCCAGATGAAAAATTAATCTCATGTTTAAAAAAAAAAAAAAAAAAAATTGAAATTGTGGTCTGGTCTGAACGGCTATAACCAATTCTGAAAAGATATAGCCTACCTATAAACTCCTAAACACCATAATTAATTATATGAATTAAAAAAATATGGGTTAAAAGATTTTTTAAGATGTTGATTTTCACATACGACATTGTAACTAACAGTTGTAACAGTATTGGGTTTCTTCAAAATTAAAAAATAATTAATGTTCATTTTCTGGTTCTCTGGTTGCGTTCGTTGCTGCATCCATATACTGGCATCTGTGCAATGGTTGGGGGAATGGTGTTGCTAGTCTAACAGCTCCTAGCAGATGCCAGGGCAGTCTTAAAGCTTTTGACCGATGTTGAGTTCACACGCGGCATTGTCCAGGTGGTTCCAAGCTATTATTGTGCGTGGGAAGAAAGATTGTTTATACTGAACTGTGTTGCACTGAGGCACAGTGAAGCATTTTCTTATGTTTCGGGTGTAATTGTTTAAGGGGTTGTCAGTGGTGAAGTCAGTCTTCAGTGAGCATTTCGCTCTGATCAATTGACCCAGCTTCTGTGGGGTGAGGTACGTGCGTGCAGGGATGGCCGGCACCAGTCCCAAGACCACTTTATATAAGAATATCAAGCGGAGTCCCTCTCATCTATCTTTAAGGGAGGGAGAGATTAGGTTTTTTCTGATATGTGGTTATTAAAACCATGAAAACCAAATACTTTTTAAAGAAGAATTTTACCAATTTCATTGATGATGACAGTATTTTCTCTCCTTAAAAATTTGTTTAACACATTTGACTAAATTTTTGGAGTCAGAATGTGACTATTAAAAAGAAATTGCTCCTTGTCAACAATAAATCATTTAGTGTTATTTGAAATTTGCTGACTGCAACTTCAATGCTACAATATTCTGAAAAGAATTTTCTACTCTTGTGCCTTGCCATATCGCGGTTCACTATTCATGGCCTCACTGTATTGAAGATTTTGTACTTGTTTAAATATAATTTTGTATAGCAGATTTTCGCTATAAATGGGATCCCTTGAGGTGTCAATAGCTGCAGTTCTTTAATACAATTGAGGGTGGTATGACGGTTTATAAAAGCCATCTCGCCCGGAAGAAAAAGCAGCACCAGCAACTCCCCATTACTATGTTCCTCGCTTAGAAGAAGACACCAGTTATGCCACGCCTTTAGAGAAAACAGAAGTTATGGATTAGGGCAGGGGTTGGGAACCTTTTTGTCTGAGAGAGCCATGGACACCACATATTTTGAAAAGTATTTCTGTTAGGGCCATACATTATGTTTAAAACTAAAAATTCAAGTAAATGTGTGCATTTTGTGTAATTTCAACACTAAAAATGCAATAGTTATGTCTCTGAATTCTTTTTAATAACATTGTTATGCTGTTGCTAATCAATAATGAGTATTTCTTACCATTAATGTGACTTTTTTTTACAATCGAACATTTGTCTGCGAGCCTGATGCAGCCATCAATAGAGCCACATCTGGCTCGCAAGCCATTAGGTTCCCGACCCTTGGATTAAGGCAAAGATATTGCACCACCTGATGAAGTGCCACCTTCAGAAGAGCAGTACCGGTAACTGCACATCTAATTCGTCATCATCTTCTTCTTTATATATAATTCAATTTTTATTATAATCACTGGTGAGTACCCTTATAGAATTTTATAAGGTTGTTAAAATTAAGTAGGTCTAAGAGTGTAGAAATTGTTTACAAGAGTGTGGGGAAAGGTTTATAGGAGTGTGGGGAGGGTTTATAAAGCCGTAAAATATATATATAAATAATTAAATAATTATGTTGCTACACTGCAGGTTTTCGCCTAAAGCAGGAGGTTCTGGAACCTAATTTTTGTATTGATGAGGAACCACTGTATACATTTTTAACAGTGAGATCCCAAGTAACTTTCTACTCTTGCATTACACTTTTTGACATCACAATGTTTAACCCCTAATATAATAAATCATTAAAATTTGTATCTAAAGAAAAAAACCCACTCCATTTTTTATCTCTTGTTGAAAAGACACCTTATCTAAAGGTTAGGGTTGAGAAATGGACTACAATCAACTAAGTAAAAGATAAATTATCTTAGACTATCCAAATTCATGAAATCAAGTAAAATGAGGGCTACTCTTCTAATTGTGTCACACATTTTTTAAACACGTTAATTTTTATGCACACACCATCAGAAATATAAACATAGTTTCTACTAAATTGATGTCTCAATTTTGAACTATGTTTTAACAAACTACTGGGATGGTACAAAAGAAGCCAGAAACAATTAAAAAAAAATCAAATCTTAAAAAATTTAGGTGCATGCATTAGGTCAGTGGTTCTTAACCTTCCTAATGCTGCGACCCTTGAATACAGTTCCTCATGTTGTCGCGACCCCAACAATAAAATTATGTTCGTTGCTACTTGATAACTGTAGAGTAGAGATATATGTGTTTTCCCGATAGTCTCAGGCGACCCCTGTGAAAGAGTCGTTCGATCCCAAAGGTTGAGAACTGCTGCATTTGATAGTTAAAGTCATAACATAATAAAGTTAATAACATAATTTTACTACTGTCTAAGGCTGGTGATATTTGGGTCTCCCTCTCTACATAGGATAATGACCCCAGGGTGCACAAGCTTTGGATTGACTCAGTTTTGACCATTTGGCCACCCAGCCATTTGTATTTTAAGAAAGCCAGTGGTCAGCCAAATGAACCAAAAACCAGCAGCAGGACAATTCTTAACATTTTTTTGAGAGCCAAATTTCTTGTCAAGAACCATTTTTTTCGGAGTCAAAACCCATAGGTGGCTGACCACTGAAGTAGGTTATCAAGTTTTTAAACTCAATAACTCCTAAACTAACAGCAAGCACAATCTTTGGATTGGCTCAGTTTTGACCATTTGGCCACCCAGCATCCTCTTTTTTGTTGTTGTTTAAGTAGGATATCAAGTTTTTAGTTACCGGTATTTTTAAACCCATAACTCAAAAAGAGCAATCAGCAATCATTTTTTAAATTTCAGTTTTATACTTAAAACTTCTCATTAGGGCAGCAAATATTTTTTTTTTTTTCCCCCCCCCCCCCCCCCCCCGGCCACTGGGCTTAGTCTTAGTTACTTTACTTTAAGAATTTAAGTTAGTCTGTTCAGTGTACACTTACACACTGTTACTGTGTTGAGTTTAGGTACAGAGCCTTCACCAGACTAATGAAGGCTCCCTGCGACTTTTCAATTTCATACCCACTGCAATCAATCAAAGTTGATAGTTTAGTTTTTTTTTGCACATTATAATAATAGCTTTACCTTTCGACCCCTTGCCTTATAGCCTTATACTTATACTTATATTATATTGAGGCCCCTTACAGCTGTTGCAGGTCCGCCAGTGCGCCAGGGTCACACATCACAAGACGACTCTGTGTTACACTGTAGTGGAGTTTTACTCTTGACTGTTTTCAATCTTAATATTACCGTACTAACTATTTTCTAGAGTTAAACTAGACTTAGCATTATTATTGATATAATTGAGGGTTGGCATTCATCACATTATAAATCACAGTCATCAGTTATAAGTTCAGGGTTCGCCCCAGGTGCATCGTTTCTTGTATTTGTATCTTGGCCTTGTGGCTTGGCCCTGAACCCCTGAATAATTATTTATATAATAGTTAATAAAGTTAATAGGCATTAACAGGATAATAATAAGAGCCTATAGTCTATAGTCACTATAGTCTATAGCCATAGCCAAATATTTAAACTTAAAACTTCATGAAATAACACTTACCAAGCGCAAATCATCTTTTTCATAGAGTATAGCTGTTAAATTTTTGTCAGACATTTTCAGCTTGCAATTACACACTTCACCAAAATATTTAACCCAGTCCGATCTTATCACACTACCGTACCTATCAGACCCCAAGAAGCATCTCAGCTGTTACTGTTAATAGTGTTAGACAGCACAAGGCCTGGGGGTCAAAGAGCAAAGTTCAATGCCACACACCATTAAACCATTACTGTTTGTTATGATTCATGACCCAGGGCCCAGGGCAAAAAAATTAGAAAATTGACATCTAACATACGTATATATATAAAATATTAGGTAAGTCAATTAAGATTGCAATATTATAATTTATATCAAGTAGAAACTGAATGTTAGAATATAGGAAGTTACTGAAAAGCGTAACGATAATAATATTGTTGAGAATTTAACTAAACTTAAGAAGTTTTGTTTCTTCAATATTGGCCAAGACAGCATTCGCCTCACTTTCGCGGCTTAATAACTTAATATTTAAATTATGCCACGTTTTGCAATTCAACTATACAAGTATCATTTTATGTAACAGTGAAAATTATTATTATAATTATTTTAAATTTCTAACTACAATATACTTAACAAATATTTATTTTATAAAATATACTTTAAAAAAAATATTTTTTGACATGCTTAACTTGAAAAAAGTGTAATTCTTCTCTTGGAAAAAATAAAACTCTTGATTTTTAAGATGGACGCTTGTTTAGCTGTTGATAAAGAATTGGAGAAGTTATTTGAAAAATATGCTTCAGCTAATGAGCGAGGACAACAAACACTTGATGAATTTGTCCATTCACTTAAGTCTTTTATTAGTGAGCTTCTTGAAAGTGAGTATTTAAATATTTAGCCTTAGTCCTAATTTGTTTAGTGATTGTAGTAAATTGGTTAATAAAAAAATAATTATTAATTAATTATTAATTTTAAATATTAAATTATAAGTTATGACGTGACATAACCATTTATAATTTATTTTTAAAATAATCTTTAACAAATCAATGCATTACAATAATTTAATGCAATGAATTTTCATTGTTGACTGTTGTTCCCTCATGTGGGGGACACATTTGGGCAATTTTGGATCCTAGTCTAGTGAGTCCTAGTCTCTAGTACTAGTACTAGTACTAGTAGGATTTGGGCCAATTATGCTTTTTTTTTTTTGCCATGAGATTTCTTTGGACAATGTCCATTGATTTAAGTGAAGCTTTTAGACAGTCCTTGAAGTATTTTTTCTGCCCACCAACGGAGCGTTTCCCACAGGAGAGTTCACCAAACATTAGTAATTTAGTCGTTTGGGAAGTCTGCTGTCTGGTATTCTTGTGATATGCCCTGCCCATCTGGCTTGTCCTTTTTGTAGGAGTGTGTGGATGTTGATACAATCAGCCCATTGTAGGACCTCTGTATTGGGGACTGTATACTGCCATGTTATGCCTAGAAGCTGTCTGCTATTCACTGTCCAAAGCTCGCCAGGTATAGGATAGGAGAGATGTTAATGATAATGCTAATACAATTGCCCTATTAGCCTATATACTCAGCTTAGTGAAAAGACTGAGACCCCTTTGCTTCCAAACACTCCTGCAGAGCGTTCCAAATGTAACATATGTTTTGAAAATTTGGTTATTCATCTCATTATCTATTGTTGCTGACCTGGAAAGGGTGCTGCCTAAATATGTGAATTTGGCTAATTTGGAGAGATGTCGCCATGACGTCGTTTGCATCATTTGCGTGTTTATTATAGTTGCAGTGAATTAGGGTTCAGGTTAGGTTGAGGGATACATTAAGGGTTCAGGTTATGTTTAGGGATACATTTAGGGTTCAGGTTAGGTTTAGGGATACATTTAGGGTTCAGGTTAGGTTTAGGGATACGTTTAGTTTTAGAGTGACACAATTAAATGGTCATGTCAACCAAGATGGCGGCCATGTGGCAACATCTCTCCAAATTTATAGTGAATTTTTTCTGCCGCTTTTACTTTTAGTTTATATTTTAGGTTCTTTGTATTGTAAGTTTTCCCTGGGGCTGGCTCGTGCAAAATCTCTGTTTTTTTCCAACACCATCAAAGTCCTAATAAAATTAGCCTAATACATGTGTTTTAACTCTTGAAAAGCTTATAACCTACTTTATAGCATATATATTTTTTCTAACAGAAAGCTTTTAAATATGTTATTGGATTTGTATACATTAGTTTAGACTACTTTTGTTAAGTGGTAAAGATCATGGTTAACATTTATCCAGGTTGCATTTCCCCTACTCTGTTTCTCTTATATTTCAACTTCTCTAATTTCTTTCTTTAATATTTTAAAAGGGATTACTAGTTGATAAATGATTATATGAAACTGGCGCTACATTTATTGTGGCCTTTGCAGTAAAACAATTATAGCAATGTGTTTCATGATGCAGTAAACCGAACATACCAATGTAATATAAATGCAGCGTTCTATGGATTTTCTAGATTAATCATGGCAGTAATTGGTATTAGTTACATGTGAATTCAATTTGCTGCAATGACGTAGATTCAAAGGAACACATTTTTTATAATTTGGGAAGTCAGCGGCATAGGAGGGGTTAAAGGCAATTTTTATTTAATATGGAAAGCAGCATTTTCAATCAACTGCAGAGTATTTTTATGGAAGGCAGTCTGCAAAATCCCTGCCCTAGTTCAGCACTAAACCTAGCTAGGCCGCTGGTGGAGGGTATGCAGAGAGTTTAGATCAAATGTCAAGAATGTTTGTATTATGGCTATTTTCTCATGTTAGTAATAAAGATATTAGAAATACATGTACCATTTTTTATTTGGCCTGACTCTGAGAAAGAATGTTAAGACTGGATTTTAAACGATAAACTTTCTTATAAATATCTTGTGCAATTTTAGGACCTCCTGATGAGTTGGTATCAGAAGGCGCCAGAATAGCCATTGCTGCCTTTATTGAACGTGCCAGAACGGTAACAAATAGTGTCAGTACCTTTCATAAAGATCTTCATGGCTCAGTATCAAAGCTTGGCAAGACTATTGACAGGGTAAGCTGGGTTTTTTAAATATCAATTTGTCTTTGATAATATATAAATATTATCATAAGGTCCAAGTGCCAAAAAATATTAATTTTTAGTTGACATTATAGTTTGTAAGTATCTATTTGGAAAATTAAAAGGTGCTATGAACTACTTGTAGGAATTACCTAACATTGTTTGGCATTTGTACCCAATATATTGCAACACTTTAGTATATCTCAGTTGGATTTTGTACTGATACAAACATTAATGACGACCTCTATTTGGGAATATTAATCTTCGAACAATTAGTTTTGCAGCTTTCTATATAATTTTTTTTGCAATAGATTTTTTAACGATTTAAAATTATTTTTTTTTCTGCAGAATTTCACATCAGATTTTTCTGCTATTATAACTGAAGGTGCCTTTGATGGAGAAAGTCGACAGCGTCTGCTTAATGAGGTCATCTGTGAGCATTTCCTTAGGCAGGGGTTGCTTGATATAGCAGAATCTTTAAATGTGGTAAATATTAAATATTCATTACTTACATTTTCATTCTATTTCTATTGTCTCTCGATAAACACATATCTCACATTTGTCGTTCAGCATACACCACTATCCGTCAGATCAGCTCCATATGCCACTACCTCACAGTTAGCGCTACAAAAACTCTAGTCTGTGCTCTTGCTCTCTCTCGATCTTGACTGCAAGTCTCTTCTGTCAGGTTCACCAAAACACTGCATAGAAAAACTGCAGAAAGTTCAAAACTCAGCTGCTAGGCTAGTTTTAAAGGCAAAAAAACGTGATCACGTCACTCCACTACTCCATGCCCCTCCATCGGCTACCTATACAGGCACACATTGACTACAAGTTGTCTGTTCTCTGTTACAACTTTTTCTTGGATTCCTGCCCTTCCTATCTAACCGAACTTCTTTCTGTCTATTCACCCCTTCGACAGCTTCGCTCCTCTGCAGACACGTGTATTCTGTCCGTTCCCAAGACACACACTAAAACATATGGGGAACGATCTTTCTCTTTCTGCGCCCCCCCAACAATGGAATTCTTTCCCACTACACATACGCAATATACCAACCAACCAGGCCTTCAAAACTGCACTCAAAACATATCTTTTTAAATTATACTACCCTGACTGATTCCCCTCCTGACCGATAAATGATCTTGCTTGCTGCCGTCCATGGTTTGCCTTGTAAAATTTATGTGGTGGGGTGGGTGAATATACATTGCTGTTCTTTATTTCATAAATGTATTTTATTTTAATGTCATGATTATGTTTCTTTGATAAAATTTTTATGTACAGCGCGGTGAGCCCAGTCCTTGGCTGGGGTACCGCGCTATATAAGACCTCATATTATTATTATTTAAGGAAAAAATTGGCTTAAACAATATAAAATATTTGTTTTTAATTATTTAAAGTCATTTTCAACACAACAGTGAGATGTCTGTAAATATGTTTTATCGTTTCAATGAAATAATCTGTCTAACCTGTTTACTTGAAATAAATCCTTGACAAATTTTGTTTGTTACAAAAAACTGTATTACGATTATTTTTTTCCAATTTACATGCATATTGCAAATTTAATCTGATATTTTGTTTTAGCCACTTTCAAACCCTTGCTTCTATTTTTCTCAAGGATGCAAACTTGGGATTATCACAGGAAAGGAAAGAGCCTTTTTTAGAGCTGCATAGGATACTTGAAGCATTAAGGCAACACAATTTAGAGCCAGCTTTAGAGTAAGTTTTTAAAATTATTTCACTGAACATGTTTGTCCTATGTTGATTATCTAATTTGAATGTTTAAAATTGCAATAATTCTTCTGTCCGCCTCTATGGGGAGGTGATGGGGGGAGGTACAGTTGGCGATCTGTTGGTAGGTTTGAGACCTGCTGAAAATTTATGTTGTGGTGTTTGCAATACATTATAGATGAATTAATTGGAACTGAAATAAACTGTATATTTGAAGAGGGGATTATAATGAAATGCACTCTGTAAAATTTGACTTAGAATGTATACATAAAAAACCTTTTTGTTTCTAGATGGGCTGAAATAAACAGAGACGAGCTTAATAAAAGAAATTCTCCATTGGAATTCAAGCTGCATCGCTTAAGATTCATTGAACTTATAAAATATGGATCAATTAAGCAAAGAGAAGTTCTTCAGTATGCTCGGAAATTGGCACCTTTTGCAGATATGCACATGAAAGGTTTTTATGATTTATTTTTATTTAGGAGTTCTTGCTTTCTTAACTCTTTCCATGCCAGGGGGTTTTCCACATTTGTGCCCAAACGGTTTTCTGCAAATGGAAATATTTTAGGGTGCTCTTATCAATTAATGCATTTTGAATAACTTTTTTTTAGCAAGATAGCTATATTTCATATCAAATTACAGGAATTTAAACAGGAATAATACAGGAATAATAGTATTTAAAGATGAGATAATAATAGTTTAAATTTTACTGGTAAAATATGAGACCAAAATTTTTTTTTTAAATGTGCGCCAAATCTGACGTTAACAGACTATTATATGGTCTGTGTAGCTGGTATCCTATTTTCCTTTAATAATCAGAAAGTATATCTATTTTTGATAAGAATGCATTTTACATTTTAAAAATATTTTTGTAACATTATTGTCAACCAAAGAAAACATTTTCTTTGCATATGTATATATACACAAATGTCAAACACATTATTTACAAAATATTTTACTTTAGTACAAATTTCTTTCTGTGTAGTTCTTTATGAAGCACTCCTTAACATACAGATGAGGCCTTCCAGTGCATCCGATGCACACATAGCAGCTGCATTTGGTTATTTTGTGCACTGAACATTATACACACTGTCAATCATGCCCATCACAGACAACCAGGAGCTTATTTTCACTGAGATGTTTTCTGCACTGTTGATGCGCTTTTTCCCTCGCTTTGATAGGGTGGGCACTAAGGGAATGAGTGTTTCTGGGTTGTGAGCTTTTCTATTCTTCCTGCATCTTTTCTGCCTAATTTCCAACTTCTCTTAACAGGAACAGGAGCAGTATTATCTGATCCTCACTGTCACTATAGTACAAAAGAAGTTTGGGATCTTTACTAAAAAAATTCATTTCTTTTGCTTGAACCACTTGAGCTAGAAAGTTGATCTTGGTGTCTTTGTAATCCATTTTCTAGGGTCTGTGGTAATTTTATATTTTTAAAAATGTTTTAATTTTTTTTTAACCAAAATGCAGACTGTCACCACTATTATTATCACCGTTCTACTCCATTTGGCATTTACCGAAAGCTGAAAATTATCACTGGAATCAGATTTAAATGATTCATGGTTATTGTTTGATGTTTCAGCATCAATAATTTGCAATAAAAGCTCTTTTGTTTGAAAACTTAACGACCTACCTGGTCTAGCAACAGCTGATGTGCTTGGAGTAGGCATGGCCATAGTTTTGTTTATAACAGTTTCAACACAAATCGAAAAAAAAAAAAGGTGCAATTATTGAAAAAACAAATGTAAACAAAACCTACTTACTAACAGGCAGGAAGTAGGAATAATTATGGTTCATAAAACATAAAAAAGTAGGATTGATAGCCATAGGCAGCGAAATAAACTACAGAAATGCAACCTTTGTTATGGATGATATATCATGGATCCGCATGGAAAGAGTTAAAACAATTTTAAGACAATATTCTCTATTGGGATATTTGTGGGATATATTCATCCCTGCAAATTTGTTTTTTTATGCATTGTATGTGTCTTAAATCTTACTATTTCAAATCACAATAAGACGACAGAAAACAGTGAATTTTCAATTCTTTGAGAATCCTATGAAACTGCACATCTCTCCCCCACCACCACCACCTTAACACACCCCCCTTTAAAAAAATATTTTGCACATGTATTCTTTCTTCAAAATAATTTACTAAGCTGATTAATATTTTGATTACTTTTTTTAACAGTTAAAACTGTCCAGGTTTAGAATTCATATCTAAATCTGCTTTTCTTTTTATTTGATATGCTGTAAATGAATATATACAATGTAATCAGAGCACATTCCCATTTAATTTGATTAGAAAAAGAATCTTATCTGATCTTATGTTATCTTGGCATTATATTTGGTGTGTATGATTGATATATTTCTATTCTTTGATTTAAGATATGCAGCTTCTCATGGGATCTCTTCTGTACCTCAATGAAGGGATTGCAAATTCAACATATTCATTTTTGTTTGAAGACTCCAGTTGGGCAGAAATTTGTGACATATTCACTCGAGATGCTTGTGGACTTCTTGGTCTGTCAGTAGAAAGTCCTCTCAGTGTTGGGTGAGTTTTGTTCAAGTTTGCTTTTTGTTTTTTTTCTCTGCTTACATCTTGTTATTTTATCTTGTTATTTTATGACAATACATCGTCATCATGTTTTCTTATGACAATAAATGGTAATTTATGGTTTATTAATTTTTTTAAAACCCCAGAATCAATGCAGGTTGTAAGGCATTGCCACCATTGCTATCAATACGACAAGTCATGCAGTCAAGACAAGTTGCAGGAGTATGGAGCAGCAAAGAAGAACTACCAGTAATATTTTTTCATTGTACTTTTAAACATAAAGTCATGTCTCAAATTAAACTATACTTGAACAGTAAATTTACCAGAATCATAGACTTTTTTCAAGTTCTAGTATGTAGGGAATGAGTAACTTCATTTCCTAAGATGATTGGGGGGGGGGGGGCAAAAAATTGCCAAAGTCAAATAAATTGAATTTTATGGGGGGTTTTTGAATGGTGGGGGGGGGGGGGTGGCAGTCTTTGCATGCCTGGAGATGGCTATGCAGATTCAGTAGCCTTTGGTCCACCAAAGCATTACACACTGGTTGGTGTTCAGTAGCCTTCTGTCGTCATCAGGGCTGCATCTTAGCTTCCTCTTGCTGAGACTACTATTACTTTGTTAAATTTTTCTTCTTCAACTGAGGCCAGCAGTTCTCATTTCCCTATCAGGGGTCAGCAGTCCCCCACACTTTTATCATAGGTTAGCATTTTCTATGTCCCTTTCAGAGGTCAGCAGTTCCAATGTCCCTATCAAAGGCCATCAGTTGCCTTCTTCTGATGCTTGAGATAGTCAAAGTTATGCTTTCTAGGAGCTCTTGTATTTTGTCTCCCTTTGCACAGCTAGCTATAGAAGACAGCTTTTTGGATGTTATCGTCTACCACACAAATAAGATTATCTACCTAACATAACTGTCTTGTAAATAACATGGACTGGATGTTCTCCATTCTGGTTTCTACTAAAAGCTTATTGTTTGAAATGTAACCTTGGCATTTTATGCCCATGATAGCCTGCTGCCATCTTTGGTGAAAATGTTCATCTTTATGAAAGGCTGGTATATCACCCAGGTCTCGGAACTGAAGTGCCTATAGAGAAGTATGGTAATAATTATTGTCCTGTAGAACAGTACTCTAGTGGAATGGCAAAGCAAGCCATTTTGCCACACACATTTTTGTAGGACTCCAAAGGAACTGTTTGATTTCACCAGTTGGTAGTCTATGTCCTTTGACACTGCTTCATGGTTAGAGATATTGGTCCCCAATTATGCGAACTGATCAATTGCACTGAGTGTGTGACTATTTATGATGATTTTGGTAGGGGGGTGCCGGATCCGTTTTTTCCAACCGGATCCGGATTTTCTTATGCGAAATCTGCCGGATCTGGATTCCGGAATAATCCGGATTCCGGAATAATCCGGATTCCGGAATAATCCGGATTCAGGTTTCTCCCGGATTCCGGATTTTGGTACTATTGGTAGATACTTCGGTAAGTCAAGGTGGACTACTACTTTTTGTGTATGGGAATTCGCAATCGGCGCCAAAAAATCCGAGTTTTTAATTTTCCGATGTGTGTGTCTATTTATTATTAAATTAGTACTTTCGATATATATTTGAGTTCCGTTCCATTTGGATAAGTGTCTTACGAGAGACGCCATGTTTCTACGTGTTCGCAGCAGGTCATGCAGCTCGCTCAACCTAATTTCGCCATTGGGTTGGACACCCCCCCTTTTTAATGGCGGAAGTTGACGATACTTAGGAAATATTAATATATTATCACTATTTACATCAAAATAATTGATAACTTGTGTTTCAGAATGCATTTAAAGACATTTAAACTGGAATGTTTTAATTTGAGCTTTAACAACCCGGTAGAATCCATATTATAAATGATCAGAATTTACCGTGTGCAACACGTTGTCATTGGCAACCATTCACAGCCACTTGCATAACTGTATCGTAGTACTACCTCAGAGTTTCATTCATAAGAGTTTGCCGTGTGCAAAAACTATTAAACCATTGGTCAGGGAAAGCTTTAATTAATTATTCATGTGCCAAAGTTGAAAGTTTAAACTAAGTCTAAACAGTATTTTAGTGATAAGGCAGGGAATGCGTTGCCTTATATAAACTATATAGTCATTGCGCATGGCGGGATTGGCGGAATGAGATCACAGAATGTGGAGATGCAGTCCATGTTAAAAAATGACAAACCAAGTCGTACTTTAAAAATTCATAACTTTAAAACTACAACAGCTAAATATATGATTTTGGTGTTATAATTCTTTAAAAAATTACATCTTTTCAACTATGCCATTGGTTTATTTTTACAAAAAGTTTAAATTTTCTTATCAAAGTCCCTACACTATTGGCCACTATTAGCGGTGCTGACTCTAGCCTCTGGTATGTACGGAATATTAAACATTAACTCTCAAAAGACTGTAGATTTTTCCAGATTTTAATGACCTTGAATATATCTTATTCTTCAAAGTATCTCATGACTGTATTTTTGTAGCTACCTCCAAGTATTATATATCATTTTAAAGGTAATTGGATGCTCTTTAATTGATACTTGGTGTTTGTTCAAAATATCCTTGCTAAATTTGATGTTTTATTATTTTTAGGCAAAAAAAATATTTTTTTAAGTCGACAAAAACATAACATCACAGTTTTACAAAGAAGCAAAAAAAAAAGTGTTTCCAATTAAATCAATAAAATTATATTTTTATTAGAATGTGTTCAATATTATAAAACATATTCAAATTTCAAAAGAATAGACTCATAAATAAAAAAGTTATGACTATTTGTAGGCAACAGATCATTCAAGGAAATATTGCGCAAAAAGTCAAAATTATTTTCAAAAATAATAATAATTTTTTTTTTCAAAGGAAAACATATACTGCATCATATTTTAATTTAGAGGATTATTAGTAAGTATTATTTTAGAAGAAAAGTTTAAAAAAAAAAAGGCACATTTTAATAAATAAAATGTTTTTATGCATCCCTGAGATACCGATCAAGGGATATAATCCTTCGCCAAGACCATGCATAAAAATTCTTGAAAACAATTTCTTTATTTATTAAAACATACAAATGTATCAAAAAGAAAGCCTGTGACATATGTTCTGACCATTTTACCCTGTTTTGGTAACCCACAATTACATTTGTTGTTATTGTCATGTTGCGGCGCACGATGTAAAGATTTCGGGCTTTACAGTATCAGGTTCATCATCAAATATGTCAATTGTTCCCTAAATTGTTCATTAATTGCTACATTTTCTTGATGCTGATACAGTTGATTGTATTTTGCATTGAGATACAGAAGTGTCTCCCAATTTTGCACAGCATGTTTCCTTTATTTGCAGTATCAGAAACTTTTAGGAAACTCAATATAGCCTTGAATATGTCCTTAGTACTAATGGCCTTGCTCATTGTCCATAATAAAAGGATTTCCCGGACATTTCTTGTAAAATTAAGAGCTTGATAAGTCCTGCATTCATAATGAATCCACTTAGTAGATAAAACTCTCCTTCAATGATGTTATAATGGTACCAATTTTTGAAAACACAAAAGTTCTGCGGTCCATTGTTCTGCGCACAAGGCTTACTAATAACAACCAAATCTGTAGTAAAGTAAAGGTTGAAATTGTCAATTTGCTTTTAAAATCTCCTTATATCCTCTCTTGTTATAACATCAGGAAGCAAGAGTGCTTTTTACCTCTGGTCTAAATGCAGCAAAGAGTCCCACAGTCTTTTGTCATCATAACCCATTGTATTGACTATGTTTGACATCTGCCCTTCATAGCATAAATGCTGTCAAAATATATTTAAAAAATTAGTTTAGCTAAAATAAAAAAATTACAATATAAATAAAAAGAATTCAAAATATTAAACAATCTGCCTAAATTACTTTTACTTCAACTTTTCATTGAAAAGGGAACACAGCTGATTGTTACAGTGTAATAATAATAGCCTTGGCCTTGAGAACCATTGTTTACATTTTGCTAACTGAAACGTAATAATATTAAAATAATTGTATAACTACAAATTAGTTTCAAACAAATAAACAATTTAATCTATTTAAGAATTTTATACTACAGGAACTTGAATCAAACTAATGTTAGGGCTAATAATAGTGCTTAGAAGTATCACAGTATGCGTGAGTTGAGTATGAATGAAAAAAGTAAACAAACCTTGGATGCTATTATTATGATGATAATTTACAGAATTCTTGGTACTAGACACATCTGAAGTGCTATCTTCATCAAAAATATTCCTCTAAGTAAGAATAGTTGTCCATTTCAAGCTTATAATCAGAATCAGACTCCATAGCAATGTTTTAGAGTGTAGTAACAGTGAACCGGAATTGTGGCAAAATAAGAGTAAATGGCGAAAAGGAAAATTTAGGAATGGACAATTTGCTACCAGATTTCTTCAAGAACTAGTAAAATAAACGATTTTTCTTTCTTGCCAAATAGAAATTTAACATTTCAAAATAGTAAATCTTTATTTTCGCCTTTTAATATTATTTTTATATATATTTTAGGGGTCGTTTTTTTCACCCGCCATATATGACCGATTTTTAAATCTCCTGTCTTTTGAGAGTTAAACAAGCTCAACGCTCGAAACAATCGATTAATGTATCGTGATCGTGTGGAATTCGGGAAAGAGAATTACTTTTATTTCAGATTATGATCCGGTGAGTCACAAAATCTGGCAAATTCCGAAATCCGGTATATTCCGGATTCCGGAATCCGGTTGTTCCGGATACATGTAAATCCAGCGGAACCGGATTTCACCGGATAGTGCAAAATCCGGCGGAACCGGATTCCGGACCGGATTCCGGCACACCCCTAGATTTTGGGGCCATCTAGTTAGTGGGAATTTTGTTTACAGACCCTGGACTATATTTAAATTTATGGGGAGATAAAATGCTACAGATCCTGAGTCAAGTCACTTGTATTGTGTTGATTTTCAGTATATTAAAGGATATTTGTATATAAGAATAATATTTTAAGGCTTTCAGATAAGTGAAACTATTATATTTAAACTATTTTATGTAATAACTGTTTCCATACAAATTTTCTTTCTTTTTACTTTTAGGTTGAGATTGACTTGGGCCAGGATTATAGGTTCCATTCTATTTTTGCCTGTCCCATTCTCCGTCAGCAGAGTACAGAACAAAACCCACCAATGAGACTTACATGTGGTCATGTCATATCAAAAGATGCTTTGCATAAATTAGTTGTGGGGAGCAGTAACAGGTATATTTTTATTAGATTTAATTTAATGAATCGTTGGACTTTAATATAAGTTAGTGTACTTTTATTAAGTCTCAGATAAAGACTTTTGATAGGAGCAGGTAGTCAATCATAGTACAGATTATCAACGTTTTACCAGTTTAGAAATGTAGACATCAATATTTTTGTGTGTTAATGGAGCAAATAGACAGGGTAAATTGAGGAATGTAAACTGATCATTTTATTTTATGTGATACTGGCAAAATTGCCCTTGCTAAGCCAGGTCTGTTCATGGATTGGGGAAAGGTTTGAAACATGTCGACTAACATGGGTATGGGAAATCAATGTTTCTTTATTATACATTTTTCCAGATTCAAATGTCCATATTGTCCAGTTGAAATGACAACAGGAGAGACGAAACAGATCTACTTTTGAAGTGTAAATGTTTTTGCTTACTTTGATAAACTTTTTTGACATTATTTATTCATTCAGTTCACTCAGCAATATAGGATCACAATTCATCAGAGAAATTTTAAATTTTACTTCTTGTTTTAATTCATTTAAGTTATTGTAAGAAAGTATCTTGTTAACTCTTTGAATTAAATGTTACTCCAAAATTACAGATTGTTGAACTGTTGAACTTGTGAAATTAATACACCGGAAATAACTAATTATGAATACTTTTTCATTTTAAAATGACATAAAGTAATAATTATAAAAGAAAAAGTTAATAAATAAGTCAAGACCCATACTGCCTAATCTACTTTTTATGTTAAAACTTACCTGCCTAAGGGACATAACTCCCTTTTAAAATGTAAAGTGTTTTCAAAAATTGTATTAAATATAAAATGAATGACAGTGATGAGGCCATGGAAGCAGTTCCGGCTCATAACAGTAAGAACACAGTACAGGAACTGCTCATTCCTGCCAAGGAGGACTGGAACAAGCTTCCAAAAGCCAACAACACTTGAAACATTTGTCTATTGATTCAGGCCTTAAAAAACCTAGTTCCTGATACCCACGCTGAGTAGCCCTTGCAATACCAGTAACAGAAACATTGCAAATATCTCTACATACATAGGAGCCAGAATGATCAATACATTGATCGTGGTCCCTTAATATTAAGAAGAAGAAGAAGAAATTTGGTCATATCTAGAATATCTGAAGTTAATTATCAGTGAATTGTCACAAGTTCACCTGGCTTCACCATGGTCACTGTTGCTCGCCCGTTGTATCATCTACTGATGTATCAGTATTGATTATTTCAGATATAATTTTAGCTATAAGATCATCAATATGACTTTCTTCATTAATTTCAATCAATTCTACATTGATCTGTTGGATAGTGTAACACCTTAACTTGCAAGTGTAGTAAACTTATGTTGTCGTGCAAGATTTTGAAAAGCCATGCTGTACTTTGAACTTTGCCTTTTTAACAGAAGAAGATACAAAAATACAGATTTAAATTTAAAAAAAGATTACCCGAATGAGCATCATGCGTGACATGCCGCTGTCTGGTGTAGTAGGCAGGTGGGTATGGGAATAATGGAGAACAACAGTTGGCTTTGATGGAAGTAGATGGTTAATAGAAGAATTTAGTAGTAGATGGTTAATAGAAGAATTTGATAAGTGGATGAAAATTAATCATATTTTATTGTTATATCTAGAAATAGGGAAAAAATTTATAGAATTTTTTGCAATAACTTATTGAAAAGAAAAATATGCAGACAGTGCAGCAAAATTCTCTTTTAATTTTTGTAATTACTAAAATAGGCATCGGTTATTTTTGGCTGTAATATTTTAGGTTAGACATAATTCTTTACTGAGGCCATCTAAATGGCAGTGTTTTAAAAAAGAATGATATTATTTTAATTGTTATATCTATCACTGCAACCTTTTTTATTCACCGGTTCTGTTGATGCTTTTAGTTGCTCATGATCATGTCTTGAATTTCACTATGTCTCATAAATAATATAGCAGATGCTCAGCTTTTTGTATCTCAGCTGTATGGCTGGTGCACTACAAATCAATTTTGCTGCATATTTTGATTGATGGATTGACTGAATACTTTTATAGTGCTTGTATCCATGCTATTTTAGCATGATGTCCTAAAATCTATTTAAAGGAAAAAGACTTTTTTGTTTTAAAATGATTTTTGTATCATTTTCATTTTCCCACAAAGATTGAGGCAAACTGTTCCATAATTTTCATTGAATTCATCTGGATTTGTTTCTTTCAATGGAAATTCTAAAATAAGGAACTTAAAAAAAAAAAAGATTATATTGATAAGGAGATATCTTGCAGTCTATTAATGAGAAATAATACTTGCACAGGATGGTATAAATGGATTTACTTGATCATTAAAAAAAAAGCAACTAATTTTAAACAATTTTAAACAATGTCATAAAAATATACATAAGTTAAGACATTATCATTGAAATGAAAAAAAACCTAACTAAATTTGATTGTTATATAACTTAAATTTCATAAACACCCTAAGCATCAGAGTGGGCCATTGACAAATACAAATGAAGAAATGATACCATAGTTTTATATGTACAAATCACAACCAGTTTTAAAAATAATAGTTTTCACAAAATGTTTAGTATCACCATACTGAAAGGTTATCTAATGTAGTACAGTAGTCTGCATGATGTTTGAGTTCTAAGCTGAGCTGTTTGAGAGCTTTGATCTAAGTTAACATTGTTCATTTTATTTTCATAGATTTACAATAGACATGGCAACATTTGATAATTGGTCTCACATTTTCTAAAGCAAAGGTCCCTAAATGAGAGCCACTTGATCATTTGAGAACAAGCCTCCCCTCTTCTTGATAATACACTCATAGTATTAATTATTAATAATGAATGATCATTTTATAATAAATGCTTTCCACAGTAAGCCTTTTACGTCAAAAGGTTGGGAGCATTTTTTTTCTTTCCAAGGGTTTTTTTTTGTTTTAAAAAGACATAACCCAAATTCTGCATTTATTGTATTCTAAATACTGTATAGTTTATCAATTTGGACCACAGAAGAATCCAGATTTGTGAAAACAAAACCATTGTTAATTCTTTGATCACTGCAGTTGAGTTGCAGAATTCAAAGAATAAATCTACTCATTTTCAGAGGTAACAAATTCAAAACTTGTTCATCTTGCCTTTAGTCTTCTTTAAATATGATTTTTTGAAAAGTAATTATTAAGAATCTGGAAAATAACAGTTGACTGGAACAGTTGACTGCATGTTACAAGCTGGACTGTACTAATTATTTTGTTTTATCTATCATTGTTTCCAAATTGTATTCTCAAAATTTCCATTGGTTATACTTGGTCTCTGCATGTAAAAAGTGATATCCGATTTTTAATCTTCCAATTTGAATATAGTGTTTAGTTCATCAAGTGGTCATACTGAAATTAATTTTTTTGGTAAAAATATTAGTTACTTAAATAGTAAAAAAAATGTACAGGACACAAAAAGTACTTGTGATAATTTTCCTTTCGGTTGAGTAAAAACGCAACTAAAGTTGTTCATGACATTTTTCTCTTCCTACACGAAAGCTTGCATTTATGATTATTTGTTTCGCTTTGTAATTGGGTAAATATTTACCCAAAAAGCGGCAAAAATAAGCAAGATGATTTTGTTTTCTGCTGCATAGCTTGAAACTTTAGCACAATGGTTCTCAACATTTCTAATGCAGCGACCCTTTAACACAGTTCCTGTTGTTGTGGCGACCCCCAGCTACAAAATTATTTTTGTTGCCACTTCATAATTGTAGAGCATATGTCATGTTTTCAGATGGTCTGAGGCAAACCCTGGGAAAGGGTCGTGCTACCTCTAAAGGGGTCGCGACCCACATGTTGAGAACCGCTGCTTTAGCATAAAATCTGCTCAGTTTATACAGAAAACATTTTATTTGGTATTACAATTTCTTAAGTCGTAAGATAATAGTTTTACTAGTAATCAATAGAAGACTTGGCACAATGATGATTGGTCAACCCTGTGGCATTCCATGAGTTGAAGAGTGATATTCTGTGCAATGCTTAGGTGTGGGATTTTTATTCACCTCATTATTTATTGCTTGGAAATTTCTTGTTTAAAATGTTTGTTACTAGCACCTGCGCGCCCCCCCCCCCCCCCCCATGGTCGTGCTGGAAGACCTGGGGTCATGGTTCTGGGTTAGCATCCAGCGAATGAGGCCAGGACCCAGCACCACAGAGAGGTCGTCATATCACTCAACTTAATACTTTTAATGTTTTTCTTTTTGAACTTAACAACCTTTCTAAACTTTAAAGATGTGTAAGGTTTTAATATTGTTTTTTGTAAATAAATACTTTGTCATAATTACTTGTAACTTACATGAATGTAAAGGAAAAAAAAAATTGGTGTACAATGTTTTTAAAATTATATTATATGAATTTATGGACCTATTATCACTTGTTTAAAGCCATGTATTAGTTCTTCCAGCTTAATGTTGTTTTTTTTTTAGAGAAATCTCTTGGATAATATTAAACCTTGTTTTAAAGTTTTCATAATTTTGGCAGCTTTTTATTTTTCAATATACTTTGTGTCAATTTTAAATTGCCTGATTTAATGAATGTCTTTGTTAAAATGTAAAAAGTTATGTATTTAAAACAAAACAACACCTCCCAATAAGTGCAGTTAATGTCTTCTCTTCGCCGCTGTCTGGTGTGAATGAATGACATTATTTCATATGGTCAGTTCCTTGTACAGGATTTTATTGATTTATAAAGTTATATGTATTTGTATTATAATGCAGCATTTTGAAGAAATAAACTGAACAGTTTGATATTGTGAGCAAGAAATTAAATTTCTCTGTGCAAAAAGTAATTATATTCTTGAGGAATTTGAAATGTGTGTTTTGTTTTCATCAGGTTAAGGGTGAAATGTGTGTTATAATTTTCTTAGTATATACTTTCACTAGGGAAAAGAAAGCTCAAACAGTTTCTTGTTACAAAGGTGTTTATTTCAATGTATACCTGGCTAATACAGTTATTGCAGTGCTCAAGTTGATTGAATTCATTTCAAAAAATGTTTTCAATATTGCAAATTTAAAAAAAAAAAAAAAAACATTGACCCAGAAAAAACAATAAAAAAAAAAAAAAAAAAAAAAAAAAAAAAAAAAAAAAAAATAAAAAATTTTTTCAATAATGAAAAATTAAAAAAAAAAAAAAAAACCATTGACCCTGATAAATCATTAGTAAATGCTAAAAAAAAAAAATACAGTTAAATAATAAGCATATGCCTCACCTTGATATGAAGTAAAAATTAATCAATTTTCTGCCATCCATTAAAGGATATTAGGTTGAACGATAGTCAAGACAACAAATAACAATAAATAACCTCATGTCAAGACAACAAATGACAATAAATAACCTCATGTCAAGACAACAAATGACAATAAATAACCTCATGTCAAGACAACAAATGACAATAAATAACCTCATATACCTTTGCAGAATCTCAATAAATCATCATATTTCCAACATAACTATATAATATAATGTAAATAAGGGGTTAAACATTTAGCCACTGCCAAAACAAAATTTAAAGTCATACATGCAAAATTTTGTTACTTGGTGCATGAGAAATGAACGCAGAACATTTCATGGATGGAAAATATAAAATTGCACCTATTTTTTGTATATAATTTCAGTTTATTGGACAAAAATTTTTATTTATACCATGTTCAGTTTCATTACCGTGTGTTCATTTTTTTTTAAAAAAGGACTTTTTTTATTTTCAAGGCTTTTTTCTATTTATAAGCAATGATTCTCTTTACATTAGGACAAAACTAAAGATAAATTATGGAGACAGTTGTTTCTCTGTAAGTTGAATAATAATAGGAAAACCCATGCAAAATGAAAACAAACAATGACCATAGCAAATGAAATTAGGAAACAAATATGTTTTACATTTAGAGGTCTATGTCGATAAGGGATATTTTCAACTGAAAAATAAAGATAATAAATACCGTCAACAAAAATGTATAAAAGATAGGAAACAACCTAAGAAAAACAAGGAATATTGAAACCACCGGTCTGGATTCCAAAATTTGCGTACAAGATTTTGCAAAAAATAGATGATTGCAGAAGAAAAAAAAGTTACTGCTTAAATTTTCTATTAAAAAAATTCACCAAAATAAAATAGTATTGATAAAATTAGGTTCATTTCCACCTAAATATCATTTGAAAACAGTAGAAAAAAAAGCTTTATTTTTTTTAAAAACCAGGTTTCATTTTATCTGTTACAAAAGGAGTTGAATAAAATTCTTCCCTGCTTTTTGTTTAAGCGTATACAACATCAAATTCAATATTTTGCAATCGGATTAAAATGTCCTATTATGTCTGTAATAGTGGTTATGTGATTAATAATGGAAATAAAACACAAGAAAAAATACACAAATTGGTTTAAATTGCACATTTCAGGTTACATATGCTTGTTAACATATGGTTTATAATTATAAATATGCTTTTTTTGCGGAAATTATTTTGTTAACGTTAACAATTCTGTCATCAATCAATTGAATAAAAGAATCAAATATTTTCAAATCAGGTAAGAATATCTTGTGGTTATGTGGAGGGTACAGGATTTATTTCATGAAGGTTAGTCTATTTTTTGTTTTGTATCAAATGAATCACTCAAATGAAAAACTCTAAGGTCTATTAAGTGTCTTTCCAAACTGAAATTAAATATTGCATCCAGCTAAAGACAAAATTGAATACTATGATTTAAAAAGCAGTGTTCATTTTTATAAATGAATCAGGAAATTAAAAATCAAAATTAACAACAAACAAGCATTCCAGTTATTTTAGGAAAGAAATACATTTTTATAATCTCACTTTTTCTTTCTTCCTTCATTAATATCAATGAACTTTAAGAGGTAGAATTACCTTCTAGTACAGTTGTAGTTTAATTACTAACCAAAACCTTATGTCCCTAAAAATTGCTTCATCTGCACCTCTCTCTCACTAGGCCTATAAGCTCTGATTATATCTACATATACAATTTTTTTTAAAAAAGCAATTGTTATTAATACACTCAATGGATTAATTAGCTGAATATTTCTGTGACATTAACAAGACAATATTGGTCTATTAAATAGACCCTGCTCTTTAGTGTATAATTGTTTTAGTAAAGTTGTGTTAATTACCCCATTGATAAGATTAAGTGATTTTTTTATTTTTTTTTAAACTGAATGGATGACGATTAGCTTCTGGTACACAAACATTGGAGTAAAGTTTTGTAAATAATACTATGTTAGTTAAAATACCATTTTTTTGTTCACATATTAATACACCCTGTTTAGTATTTTTGTGACACACTTTATTTAATCTATATTTAATTTTATTTGATGAGCAAATGCAAAGGTTCTATGAAAGTTTTAAATGCTGAAATGATTAACAAGCTTTAACAATTAATACTTTTTATATCAATGAGCAAGAAGGAAGATAATCACTGAATGTTTAAACAAAATTGACAGAGAAACTGTTAGAAGACAAGTAACTTCGACTAATAAAAGGTAATCCTGGAATTTTGAAAGAAAAAACATTTGGTTGAAAAACTACTAGCTCCAGTAAACTGTGTAACGCAATCTAAAAAAAAATCATATTTGTATTTTGTGGGGTTGTGGAAATCTTTCAGAGATTTTAAACAAATTAGAAAATAAAGTTCTAAAATCGGATTCACATTTGAAAAATTCAGCAGTGTAAGTCATTTCTTTGGTACAAGTTAAACGCAAAAGCCATCATTACTTTTATTCTAGAAAAGAAGCTAAAGTTTTTATCCAACTAAAGCACAGAAAAAAATCGTAATGGTTATAAAATTAAATGGGAATCATCATTCATTTAATATGAGTGGAACATGGTAACTTAGCATGGTTCAAAAGTAAGGGTGGCCAGCTTGGTTACAAAAGAAAAAAAAAATGTACAAAGTTTTAAATAATGATGCTGTTCTATTTTAATGCCCATCCTCAAAACATACTCTTTGTACTTCCCACTTCTGCCAACCCACAATATGAAAATCTTAGCCAGTCTCTTATATATATGGAGTACTGATGTTCAGTCAATACTTGATCATTACATTAAGCTTCAATTCATACCATGTTATTGAACAAAATCAAATATGAGAACTGAATTAGTTCAGTGAGGCAATAGAATGTAAACCACTTTGCAATTGTTGTCTAGTTACTCTAAGTCAGTTGAAAGTTTATTTTCATCAAGCATTATGATGACATAATGATTTTGAGAAATATAGTATAATTTATTCTTTGCAATATGACATAAAATATTTTTTTAAAAGAAAAGCTGTTTTTTTTGGATTGACATTTAAGAGATGAAGTGTCCTTACTCCCACTGTTTGCTGTAATATGCATTAGGTCATTATTATTATCTTAATTTTATTTCTGATGTAAATAAAATTTACAGAAGCAAACAAATATAATAAAAATATTACTTCTTAAGAGTAATGACATTAGTTTTAAAAATATAAAAAATATATTAATCTAAAATAGATGTCTAATCCAACTTTTAAAGACATTTAATTGTTAATTTTTTTTGGTTTTGTCACAAGCACATGTATGACCCATTTACGCTCTTTAAATTTTTGTGTAAATTTGAAAACAATAAAATAATTAAATGTTAAAATTCTACCCGGTTTACAAAAAATAATTCTGTGGGGTTCTTTTCACGTCTTTTTTGCATTTTATTAAAACTTAATAATTTTAAAAACGTCATCATCAGATCATCCTGCAATATTCAACTGCTTCACTGAAAAAGTGTTATAGTTCTTAAACTAAACATTTTCTTTATTCACTCTCAAAAAAGTAAATGAAAAAATGTGAGTTGAAAAAACACAAGTAAAGAAAGGTGAGGAAAACTACAAAATGCCAGAAAAAAAAAAAAAATTAAATTACCATGTCCAACTTCAAGTAACATTTCCACATTTAAAAAAAAATTACTTAACATTAAATAAATGTTCCCTTGCAAAAATAACAATATTAAACAAACTTCAACATGTGATTTAAGAAATGCAGAATTACCAAGACATTAAAAGCTTTAATTTTTACTATCAAAACAAAATGCAATTGTGACAAAATGTTTTAAATGCATGTAATGACAAAAGCAACACAATTTTGCCATAGACAAATTTTATTGCAGGAGTCAGGTCGAATGCCACTGTGATGGATGCACAAAGTCTTAATTGATGATAGGTTTAAAATCTTTAAAATATCCTCTACAATGGCTGGTTACATCATATAACAAAACACAATTAAATATGGGATTATTTGCTGAGAAAATTCAGCAGACAAATATCTTGTATTTTATTTAATATTAAAAATAAGGATTAATCAGGATGTCAGAGGTAGTTATTAGCTTCAACAAAGATACAAATTTTTGCCCACTTTAAGTTAAACCTTATCAGTGAGCTAAAAATATCTTAAAATTTGCGCTAAAAATCTCTTAAAGTTTGCGCTAAAAATATCTTAATATTAAGTATTTATTAGAGATAAGCTTACAATGATAAAAGTGGAGGGTAGGGATAACAAAGCAATCAGATACTGATACAGATAGTAAGATGATAAAAGTGAAAAATGATTCTTACCTTGCAAAAAAATGCCAGCGAGCAATATATTAAGATATGTGATTTGATAACTCTTTGCAAGCTCTAAAACAAGACTTTTGGCCAGCTTTAAAACAAAACTCGTTCCAAGTTTTAAAAGAGGGCGCATTATTATTTTTTTTTATTGATGGGTAATTAAAGAAAAAAAATATATATGACAGATATTTCTGCACACAACAGTTATAAATGCAATTTATAAGCAGCTATTGTATTAAATAAACTTTTCCTCACTTTGGATGTAAGAGTTTATTTTTATATTTCTGGGAACATCAAACTAAATATGGTGTAAGTTAAATAGGGTGTAAACTAAATACATGCACAAACATTTCCATTAATATTTTGTTTATGGGAGGATTATTTATAGTTTTAGTTGATACCTTAATTTAAAACAACATAGCATTGATTATATTATGTTGAATCATGTTGCTTTTAAAGCTGATTTGTTTGGTTCCTGAATAACCTACTTTCATCATGAAGTACCACAAAGTGGGATAAGGGATGGCTTACTAATTATAAATTGAAACTATCAGAGACAGGTCACCAAATATTTTAATCATTCACTAAATCATTCGTTGATTGCTCTTTTTCTTCGTTGCCTGGACTATTGGTAATGTTGCTGTTCACACTTATGGGGCTTTCCGAGCAATCCTCATCTGAGTCTGCATCATCGTGAATATGAACGACTTTGCGAGGAGGTTCAGCCCAAGCATGCTGCAGTCCTACAGCTTCCCTTGAACGTTTGGTGACAGGGATGTCAAAACTAGCCTCTGACGAGGACCGACTGCGGTAGACTATTGCCTGAGGTTCTGGTTCATGGCAAGAGTAGTGGTCAACTGTGGCTTCATGGGGCATCTGGGAAAAACAAGGTCTATTCTGTTAGTCACATGTGGCATCTGGGAGGTACACAGTGTTAAATGTCATTTAATAGTGAGTAAATGTGGCATCTGTGAGAAATATGGTGTTAACTGTAATTTTAATCAGTTACAATGAAGAATCTTTGTTGTATGCAGTTGTGTAAAATTTGATTGTGTATTTGATTGTGTATTTGATTGTGTATTTGATTGTGTATTTGATTGTGTATTTGACTGACTGTGACTTTTAACCTATACCAACTTAACTTTTATTGATCCAATATGTTTTTGCACATCATATACTTAATTCAAATCAATACACACAACTTACCAGCATAGATGGAGCTCTGAACATATAGCAAAATGGGTAGTGAAGTAAGTTGAGTATGGATGCAGCATAAATGTCAGCATATCGACGCACTTGGGAAGCAAAAAATGTTTGCCTAGATCCTTGATCAGATAAAAGATATTAGAAATCAGCCATATTGTGACACATTAATCAAGTCTTTGTACACGCAATCAAAAATTTTGGTTGTACTTTAATATTGACAAATGAAAATAAAAATATAACATACCACTTCTAAAAAGACTTCCCAGCATGCCATAAGACATGTCTAATTCATGAATGACAGTCTGAAATATAAATAAAATATAAGGCTAACTAATATATACAAGAATACAATATATCAAATGCTACAAATACAAGTACTTCCAAGTTTATTTAAGAAAATAATAAAATTCGTATCATTTACAACATCCCATTTCAAATCAAATTGGACAGAAATATGAACTCCATTAACACTTACTCGAAGACTATGATTTATCTGCGTTGTGTCAGGTCTATCCAATGCGCTGCTATCTAAATGTCTGGGAAATGTAGTAAGTAATTCAACATAAACATTATGCACCCGAGAATAAAATATATTATAATATTATTAATATTATTGAGAAGTGTTTACACTAATTATTTCAACTTCCACAATGGGTTTACAGTTTTTATTTAATCAAACCAAATCTTGACATTTACTGTCTTACTTAGTTCCTCCTCCATTTTAAACGGTTTATTGCGGCCCTTTAAAAATAATAACGAAATCCTTATTTTTGACAAGAAAATTTCTTTGAAAGAATTCTCTTAATCAAGAAGAATAGCACCGTAAGTGTGTAAAACCTCAGTTCTTATGTTACACCCTTTGATTCTATAAGCTAGTAGCTTTACAAATACACACACACAAAAGTCTCACCTATATACAGCTGACAGGGCGCTCTCAATTTTCGTTAGGTTATCAAATAGCTGTTTTTTTTCTGTCCACACTTGCAGCTCAGTGGTCAGTTCAGGGATGATGAGAAACGTGCGCCATCCCCGGATTTTCTTGGATTTGAGAATATCACCAAAAATGTGGTCACCCACATAGAGGACATCACTGCCCTTGGCCCCTAATAGCCTGGAAATGACCTCACACGATCCTGGAAGTGTACAAGATTTAGTATGAGTTCAATATGTACAAAAATATATAATTAAAAATCCGAATATGTGGGCAACACGACGAAGCAAAATGTTTCATGTTTGCTTGTAAATTATACCATTGTAAAACTCTCCTAAAGGATCTGAACCCTGGCCTGGGGAAGGGCTGTGAGAGAATGGGGATTTGGCCTGGATAAGTGGGTATGTAATGAGAGGGATTGAGTGGAAGTTAAATTTGTCCTTATTGTATTTTGTTGTTTGTTTCTAACTGTGTAACAATCATGTTCAGATTGGTTAAAGATTACTGCATAGTGAAGAGAGAACTAAACTTCCTCTTTGTCATAAAGATACAATACAATAGCAACAATTAATATATGAAAAGCATCAAAACCTCCAGAATAGATCTCTCCACTTTTAATAGGTCCCAAATGATGACCAAGGCTCAGTGCACCAGTTTTCTGAAATGAAATTAAAGAAGTTGTCATTTTTATTATATATTTTAATATTGTAGCAATGCAGGAAACTACAGGCCAATAAAGCTACTTCTTAAGTTAAACAAAAGAGTTGAAATGGACTACTAATGTATTAAAAAATCTTTTAGTGCCAAAGGTGGCAAATGATTTTGTAATTGGTTTAATATGTTCAATTAAAATCAACTGAAGCACCAACTTAGCACAGAAAATTAAATGGTATCTGTATAGTAAATATTAAAAAAAATTAATATAAGGAGAATTTGCTACTGCTATTGTCTACATTAAGTCCCTTCAAATTTTAATAAAAATTACTGAAAGATTTTAAAGAAATAAATGAACTCACTGTATTAACTCTTCTTAAAATGGTTCCATCTTCAAAGAACAAAGGTTTCATGGCATCAACAACAACACAGTCCCAGTATGTTGTCCAATGGCGATTGGCATGCTTATGAAAGATTAGAAAGTAAAATTACTCTAAACTAAGGTACATACATTTTGAGTTACACTTTATCATCAGTGGTGTCACGAGTTAAGTGTCACTAGCTGAGTGTCACTAGTTGGGTGTTACTAGCTGGGTGCCACTTGTTGAGTGTCACTAGTTGCGTATCACTAACTGGTGTCACTAGTTAGGTGTTACTAGTTGGGTGTCACTAACTGGTTGTAAGGGATTTGGTGACACCAAAGTAAATTTTATTAACACTACAAATAAGGATTCTGTATGGTCTGGTAAATTGTGTACCGCTGAGTGGTCGGCACATTTCTTAACACTACAATTAAGGATTCTGTATGGTCTGCTTTATTGTGTACCATTGAGTGGTTGGCACATTTCTTAACACTAAAATTAAGGATTCTGTATGGTCTGCTTTATTGTGTACCATTGAGTGGTTGGCACATTTCTTAACAACAAATAGGGTTGATCAAAATTTTGCCGGGGTTTATTCTTCCAATGATATCACAGCTCCTATTCTAGATTGTACTGCAAGAGATTTAAGATGGGTTCTTCTCAGAATGGTACTGTAAGATATTTAAGAGGGCCTAGTAAGGATGGTACTGTTTGAGATTTTATAGGGCCTAGTCAGGATGGTACAGAGATTTAAGAGGGGTTCTAGTCAGGATGGTACTGTAAGATATTTAAGAGGGCCTAGTCGGTATGGTACTGTTAGAGATTTTATAGGGCCTAGTCAGGATGGTACAGAGATTTAAGAGGGGTCCTAGTCAGGATGGTAATGTTAGAGATTCAAGAGGGGTCCTAGTCAGGATGGTACTGTTAAAGAGGGGTTACACCATGAGTAGGTAACACAAACACTAACATTGCAATATCAGTTTTTATGTAAATATTCTCTTCAATAAACCTAAAATACTCAAAAAAACCTCAACAACAAAGAACATAACACTGATTGGAAGTTTTCTCACCTTCTTAGGGAAGTCCAACAGATATGCCATGATTTTCTGCATAATATAATTAAAAATATTAATGTCATAATTCATAAATTGCTTTGTTACTTTGATAAATTAACATGCCACTTGGGATTAAAACCATAAGTTGTTTTAGTCTTTGATAAATGAGCTTGCCACTTGTTGGGATTAAAACCATTAGTTTTCATAAAAATGTATAAAACCATTGATCTTTCCTGACCAAAAATAATTAATGAAGTGTTATTAAGACAAAGATTGATTCAAATTATTTGAGCAATTAGATATTAGTTCAACATAAAAACCAATGTGGATATTAGATCAATATAAAGACTGATGTAGATATTAGGTCCATATAAAGAATGATGAAAATATTAGTTCGACATAATGACTGATTGAGACATCAGGTCAATATAAAGACCCATGTAGATATTAAGTCAACAAAAAGATCAATATAGATATTAGGTCATGGTAAAGACTGATATGTATATTAGGTCAACATAATGACTGAAATGTATATTAGGTCAACATAAAGACCGATGTAGACATTATGTCAATGTAAAGACTGATGTGTATATTTGGTCAACATAATGACTGATATGCATATTAGGTCAACATAAAGACAAATGTTAAGTTGTGCACCTTATAAACCAGACACATTTTTTTGTTTTAACTGCTATTATTTAGAAGAAATTAGTGTAGGACCTTGTCATGTAGATCATGGCATTTGATGTCTTATTTCACACTGTCATAAGCCATATAAATGTTTGTACACTCACATCGGAATACTCATAGCCACTGTTAGTTATAAGAACCGTCTTGGCTCCTACTTGACGGATTCTGAACAAAATTAGAAACATTTGTTTACATGATATAAAGACTTCCCGGTGAAATGGAGAGAAGGCGTAAAAGAAAAAAATTATACTTATTTCACAACAATATTATGCTGTTTCAAAAGAAATCTACACTTTTAAATAGTAATGATATTCCATCCCATCAGAAAGGGAAACAGCAACATGATAGTTGATCCTAACAATATTGGCAAGAGTCATACAATGCATGTACATTTAAGGCATTAGTTTGTTCAGCTTCAACTGACCTGTCCAAGAGTATTGGTAACTTCTCATCCTTATGAACATATTTGTCCAGGTTGTTCATGGTGCAAGTTTTTAAGTCTCCCTTTCAACAAAAGATAGTGTCATTAGTATCATAATTCATTTGCATGTGATAAAAAAATTAAATCTCTGAAAGGAAAAAACATAACAATTACAAGTGAATCATATGAAATATGTTATATACAAGAGATCTATGTCTATCAGGGATTTATATTACATATATTATCTACAAGAGGCCCATGACATAAAAGAGAGATAACCCTGGTTGTGATTTTTGTAATTGAAATTGACCTTGACATTACTTGAGAAATTAAAAAGTGTGTAAGTAGATAATTTAAATATTCTGAAATATCAACTTTAGTGGCAAAGACAGAAACATAAATTTTATGACTAGATGATAATCAAATTACAAAATTGGAACTACAGATTTGCAAAAAAACTTCCAGCAACTCACATGATTATGCAACCAGTCCACAGCTGCACGGACATCTTGAAATATTGATTTGTAAGACATATGGACATTACCATAGGTAACACCAGTTCTGGTTCTGTATTAAATAAAAATGAGAAGAAAATTATCAATAAACAGATGATTGTTTAAAAAAAATTTTTTCTAACTCTATCAGCACATGTATGAATATGGTACAAAATTAAAGTCATTACAATTTTCCCTATCCTACAATGTTACATATTTTGCTGTTCACATATATGCCATCATAAGTTTTAAGTCATCTTGTATAAAAAACAACACAAATATCTTCTGCTTATAAGTGTTGCAGCAATTACTTCGGTTTAATTTGGCTTTAAACAAAAATAAACTTCTTCAAACTCTCTATGTTGCTGTACATAATTTTTAGCTCTCCATTTCCAGCTTTAGCAATGGCTATATCTTTTTTTGGCACAATAAGATGACTTTTATGTTGTATTAATTTTTGCACAATATACGACAGCTCATCCAACTTCAGCTTGGCATTTTTTACTTTTTTAGTGTTCATAAAAAGAGATTTTATTCTACAGGTAAGGAGAGACTTGAGAGGACATGTTTCCTACTGGCTGTGTCATCACAATCAGCCAATTCAGGAGAATACATAATGTGTTGTGAGTGAATATATTAGAGATCTGAGGAAACATTACCATCTTGTTTCAGTTGCCATTCTGATGAAAAAATATCAAAGCAAAGCTCAATGTAATCCTTTACTTTGATGGAATAATAAAAAGAACATCAAATATGTTTCGACTTACTTTGTATAATCTTTGTTGTTTGCAAAGAAGTTTATTACACAAGCCAGCATGTAGGTTTCTATAAGAAAGAGAAAGCCATATGTATTCAGCTTATAACATTAACTGACCAAATTTAGGTCAAAAATAAATATAGCCATAATGAGCAACACACACTTGTTTATTTGGAAAGCTGAAAATCCTGGACAAATACTAAGACTTTTTATTTAAACAACTTTTATAACAACTAACTTTTCCTTACTGGAAATGATAAATTTCCAATTTCTATTTTTCTAAATACCTGGGATGTTGAAGAGAGTGTTAAGGACATAGAGGCGATTGTCATCCAATTGCACATACTTGTTTGGGTATATCTCTGATACTTCATGCCTAATGAATAGGTGTAATAATTTGTATTATTAATTATCTATTAAAAACCGAAATAAAAAGATAATGACAATCAAGTAATTCAAAATAATTTTTTTTTTTTGAGGCAAAGTACCTTAAAAATATCTAAAATATTTGAAAATACTTACGGTTTGAGGTACTGAAACCCATGTACACATACTAGAATGTTTCCATGAGAGTCAACTTTAAGTAGATTTCCATAAGTTTTGTCAAACCAAAGACCTCTGAAACAAAATAAAAAAAAATTCTTTAACCTTTTGGTCCTGCTCTCTATGTGTCATTACTTTAGAAACAGCTTTGTACAAAATTGAGTTACAAAAATTTGTTCACTTTTTTCCCCATCCATTTAATTTACTTGGTTTGAAAACCTACATCTGGTAATGCATCAAAATTCTAATTCAAAGACTATTTAAAAAAATATTTATTCATGAAAATATCTTGAAAATTTATATGAAATAAATAAAAACATTTAATAATGTAAAAAAAAATAAAAAATTACTAAACTCCAGAACACCAACAATTTCTAATATTTTGTTATAAGCAGATATTAAAGACAAGTTATTTTTCTTAACAGAAAAAGTTTCGGAGTTTAATTGGAATATTTGGTTCATAAAATCCAACAAATATTAATCTCAATTAGATTAATTATATGCAGTTACAACAGTCGTATGCTCATTTAATAGTCACTATAAATTTCACCTGCCCTGCAAGAGCGCGAGACGGTATTAAACACAAGTATCTCCGAGATCAGAGTGAAACCACCTCAGTGGCCCGGGACACTGTGCTCACAACTGTCCAACTGTAATAATGAAAAAAGGTGCTAATGTAGCAAATAAACTCATAGAATCCTTTTTCAAGGCTTCCTTTGAGCTCAAATCAAGCGTTACATGCAAGAAAAAATAAGCTACATGTGCTAGGTATTCACCTGACAGGAAAGGATGGATCATACTCAAATCGTTTAATCTCTTCTGGGTAACCAATCTGCACCAGCCTCTCTTTTAAGAAATTGAAACCCATAGCTTCATACACAGGGGATTTGTACACTGTAATTAGATACGTTTAGATTCTATAATTACATATAATTCATGAAGTGTTTATTTTCTTTAAAAACCTATGCACATAAAAAAAAAGAGTAAATAATGCATAAATAGTTATATTCTATGACTGATTTTTTAACTTCTGTTACTTAAACACAGCTATAAACCAGTAAAATAATCTACCATCTTATACACAACAAAATACATGTAATATAAACTACCATGTTTCACTTTAAGTTGATTGTTCAATGCAATATTTAAGGAACTTTTTTCTCAATTTATGATACAGAATTAAGTTTAGATGTAATTATAAGCAAACTGAAAATTATTTCCATACAACATAATAAAAAAACTAAAAATTAAACCTTTTCCAGTTTTTAAATGTTCTTCCTAATCACCTGCTAGTGTATAGTCCATATCAAATCCATAAAACTTAATTTTGTCTAGATGAAGACCACGGTTAACAAAAATTCTGAAAAAAAAAAAAAAGTTAAAAGTTATTTTCTTTAATGTAACTTTTTACTGGGACAATTCTAATCTAACCTAATAAATATTGATGTTCAGCAATAAAGCATTTAGGAGACAAATAATTAAGATATTTATTATGAGTGAACATGCATATTCTAAGTGGCATAATTTCAATGTAGATATATTGTACCTATGTTGGGGATCCCTCTTAAAGACCTTGAGAGTAGTGTTGCTTGAGTGACCATTAGCCATTGCTACAGAATCGGTGGGCTCTCCTGTGGACATCTTAACACCTAAAATAACACCTAATTCTGAAAAAAAAGGCAAATATCCAACCTTACAGCTTTCATGAGGTAAGATAAATTAATTAATTAAATTTGAGTTCCATCTAACCATGGTTTAAACACAACTAACTAAGAGTTGCATGTTCTTATATTTTACCCATAAGACTCACTTTTTCATTTTATCTTATGAATAAAAAAACAAATACAAATACAACTGGCTATACTAGAATTGATATGCAAGTGATAGTCAAAGTTTGTATTTTTCTTGGGGAAAGTTTACTTTTATGAGGCTCAAGTCCATTTTAAAAAAAAACTATTTCTTGTAATTTCTAGCTACCTGAATTTATTTAAACTTTTGTTTTTTTAAAAAAAAAAAAAAAAAAAAAATTCAAAGTTTGTATTTTTCTTGGGGAAAGTTTACTTTTATGGGGCTCAAGTCCATTTTAAAAAAAAACTATTTCTTGTAATTTCTAGCTACCTGAATTTATTTAAACTTTAGCATCTTTAAAAAAAAAAAAAAAAAAAAAGTATTAGTCTAATATTTATGAAAAAGTTAAGAAAAAAGTTGGATATGAAGCCATATTTTTGATATTTGACATTCTTCTGAACTGATAATATTTTTGCAATGCTTTATGAAATTATTTTTCTTTTCTGCACACTGATATCAAGACATATGACTAATGCTAAACTAACAATCATTTTCATTTCCTTTTTAATAGATTATATAGACTTATCAAGACAGTGAGTAATGTGACACAAACTAAACTACCTTCGCTTGAAGAACTATTTGAAATAAAATGCATAAATTGTGAAAGTTAACAAAAATTTTGAGTATAAATCCCACCCTCTTCATAACAGATACCTAAGACCAGCTCAATCAGGGCCAATTCTTTTTCTCAAATAAAGGACTGAAAGCTAGTGAAAGATGTAAAATTCATTTGTACCTCAATCTGTTAGAATTAACCAGAGGGCTACCCCTCCTGTTACGAAATCAAACAATCACTCTTAAAGTCAATATTGTCACTATGGGAGTGAGGTTTTATGGTATATGATGGCTGACTTTTGCACTTGAGAATGAGAAATACATTAAATTTCTTGTGTTTAAATTATTGTTTTTTTCAAAAAAATATTGTCTGGTTAAGAATATTTATACCTGTGGTGAAAATGAATATGTACAATGAAATCAAAACACATTTCCATTTTTTGTTTATAAATAAAAGAATATTATCTTATCTTGGTTCAGACACAATAGAAGCGCTGACATAGGAGGTGTTTTTAATTTGAAGCCAACTGCAACACATGAAATATCATTTTTATTGTCATAAAGTTTACACATTTATTAAATCTGCACACACAAATTAAAAGAAAGATAAATAACCTTTAAATTGTGAAAATCAAGAGCCACAAAAACTACATAAGAAAATCTAAACTAAGAATTTCACTAGTTTCATCAAGCCAGGCATATATAGGGTTGGGTTGTGGTGATGACTACAAAAAAAAATTCAATACCTTGACTAGGCTTGACTTAGCAGGCCATGTTTAATTAAATGTGGTGAAAGAATTAGATTTCACTAGTGCAGCAGTAAAAGGCCCAACATGTTTGTTAAGAGCAAACATTGGCAAAAAGTCAAAAGTGATTAAACATTTTGCTCAATATTTGAACATGAAGCAAATAATGTAGCTGAATTGGTTCAAACAGTAGCTTAAGTACTTGATCAAGTGTTATGCTTTCTCTGCTGGAAGCATTTAGTAAATAAACACCACTTTTATTTTAAACTTTTCTTATATTTCTTAAATACATAGCTAAACATGCTTTTCACATGACACATGTTAAGCTGAATGATATTTACACATTTTTTTTTTTAAAGTAACACTCTTTAACACTAAAGAAAGACCAAGGTAAAAAATTAGAAAAAAATGTTTCTGAAAATTTAAAAAAAAAATAAACAAATGAAGTAGCAAAAGCTTTCATCTATTGTAACAGATATAAATAAATGCATCTCATAACTAATTTTAACAACTTTCTGAATTATACATTTTTGGTATGTTATTTACTATCCTTGACATGCTCATAATATTTTATTTTAATAGCAAAGCCAGGGAGGTAGTAGCCTGTTTCTGTACTCAATATTGAATGGCTCAGAGCCTTTTAAACATTCGAAAAAACACAATTTAATACAACAAAGAGTGGAGTTAACAATATCCTGGAACAGTTCTAGTAGCTAGTGGCAGATCCAGAAAAATTACAAAAATTCCATGCAACAGTTTAATTTATTTACTGTCTGTGGGTTTTTTAGTGGCTGGGGAAAAATTACTGTTTACTGTCCTGGGCACTTGGCTTACACAATGGCATCAAGCTCCATCTGCTTAGCTCACCCATATATAATATCTGCTGCCCTAGCCTCCCAAGTCTAGTTTGGGAGCATAAATTAAACAGGTGTTCCACTGTTTTCTGGGGCCAGTGTGCAATGCTGACAGTTTGGGTCCCTGTTGTAGTCTATTCATCTGCCTCTGAGTTACCAAGCTCTTCTGCTGGCACTTAAGTTTTCACCAGTCTCAGTTGTGCCAGCTATGCTGGAGTTAAGCAGACTCATTACTTTTCCCTCTCTTGGAAAGCAGTGTAAAACACACCCTTGTTTTCACCTTGGGAATTGTTTAAGACTCTGTTGCTGTGCGCTCTGCTGCGCAAAACTACTCATCCATCCCAAATCCAGTATTGCCCACAGTCTCTTATTGCAAGCATGGAGAAACTTAAAAAGGGAGCTAATAGAGATCCAGAAACACTCTTTATTAAAGCTTAGGCTTAATATATTGATATTGGTGTTCAAGATTTCTACTCCCAATTGCAATTCACTGTCCTCAAAAAAATATTTTTTTTTTTTTTTTTTAATAAACTGCAATGAGGAGATATTTCAGATATCCATAAATGACATGCTATTTTTGGAGATATTTACACACACCCCATTTCATAATCACAAAGATTGCTATAAAATTAGACACCCTCATCAGAAAATTGTGACAACCAATTAAAAATCTTCAAAAATAATTTATTGATTGTCCCTTATTCAAGACATTATAGTTATAGCCTCACATTTTCACTAATATTCTTAGCCTCCCATTTTGACTAATAGTGGCCAGTGGTTATGGCCAATTGTCAATCAACTGTTAAACTGGAGATCTGAGGCCAGGACTGAAGTTAAAAAATAAACTATTTTCTCAGAAAGTCAAGATTGGCACACTGACAAAGTAGCATGATTACATCTTTTATTTTAGTTGTGATTCAACTTTTATTACTTAACTTTAATATTTAGCATAGTATAGGTATCCTGGACCATACCATGTTTTCTTAATTCTTTAATAATTCTTGATTTAGTTTGCTTTCATATAAGTATGCATTGAAAAACTATCCTTAAACTGTAATGTAGTGTAGCTATAAAGTAAATTTATATTATTTAATTACATTATTAGTAATTAATTAGTGACAAAATTTGTCCTGACTGACTTAGGTCAACTTAGGTTATAGGCCTAATTACTAATTAATTAGGCCTATACTTTATAATCTAAAATAATAATTAGTATTAGTATTAGTTAGTAGTTAATATTTGCTAATAGGCTAAGGCCTACTAAAAAAAACTAACTCTATACTATATTATATAATATATATACTGGATTATTTTAGTCTCACCATACAGGCCATACTCACTCAGTCACTGCATACACTTACATAATAAAATAGTAAGTAAATTAAAACTTGCCGTGCTGTAATAAAATTAGTCTTACTTTTTGACTCTTAATTCTTTGACTTAGAGACTGTAAATTAATCATCAGAGATAGTATTAGTAGGCCTACGTACACGGTAATCTTTTTAGTACAGTAAGTGTCGGTATCCTACGCCTGCTGCCTGCTCACTCAGCTGAGTGCGACTTTTAAGACTTCAAATTCAAGTGAATTTAGTGAGATGAAATTGATACTTAAATGGCTAATAAGAAATTAAGACAATTAAATGCGTACCCTTCGAATGATGCGCTTTTATCAAATTCTGTTGATACTACGTTGTTAAATCAGTGACCTACTTATAATGTTTATTTGTTACGAATGTTAACAGCTGTTTTCTTAGCTAAAGGGTGTCTAAAAATATTATTTGTGCCGGAAGTAGAAATAATCAAAAATAGATTTATTACGTGACTTATATGAACTTTGAACCCCCTTGACCGTGGCATTTTACTTTTAAATTTGCACGTCCAGCAAACAACAGCTTGCTTTTGTTAGTTACAACTATTATTATATCTAAAAACTTAGCGAACTGACTTGGCAGTATTCAAGTATTGTAGTGTTAAGAAAATGGCGTCGATAAGAATCTTCAGAGCGGCGTCCAGATCTTTTTTACTGAGCAATGGCCAAGGTAGTAAATAATATAAAGTGAAAGTGAAAGTGGTTACTGAGTACTGAAAGTAAAGTAAAGTAAAGGCTACCAAAGTAAATTGTAAAGTATGTAAACAGAAACGCTAACAGTTACTCACAATGACTAGGCTTGACTAGGCTTTAGAATTTAGAACTCAATATTTTATTTTAGGCCTAAGCCAAGCAAACTCACTTGTCACTAGACTTGTTTGTGAAATGTGATAGTGTAGTAGTTAGTGCCCTGCAAAATAAAATAAATTATTTCAGTGCAGGCTCAGGTTTCAACTGTCTTCAGGGCTAAAATCAGGGAGGGTGTGTAAAAAAAAAAAAAGGGTTGGGCTGGGGGGGGGGGGGCACTCGCCTAGGGTGTAAACATGATGGTGGCAGCGACCAAATCGTCTTTAGACGGGACCGGACTTGAAACTTTAAAAGTGAATTAAATTATAAAATCCCAATCCCATGTTCTCCACAAAGACAAGGGGCGCAAAATAGTCTTAATTTTTACTGGTCCGCCCTAGACAGCTTTTAGTTTGCTATATTACTAAATTAATTATTTAATATATTATAATATATTGAATAGTGGCTTTTCTTTGTCATGGCTCTGGCTAAATTATTAATCAATTAATACAGTTAAAATCATTAAGTTGAATCACTGTGTAACACTAGTTTGTAAATAAGTCTAAGTTTAAATAACCAGAGTCTCACTGACAATTCAATATAAGACTTAGACTTAATAAGTGTAGCCCAATAATGCTAAATAGTATAAATAGTCTATGAGAATGAGTTTTTATTTACTCTAATTATATTGACAATTGATGGACCTGTCAGTAGGGCCTACATAAAGTCTCCGTCTAGCATATATGCAGTCTCCTATATAAATGCAGTCTCCTGCATAAATGCAGTCTTCCATACATATGCACACTTCTGTACACTTGCAGTGTGTTACTCTGCCTGCTTGCTTTTAGCTAACATTTTAAATATTTTATTACATTCCTTCTCTCAACTTGAGGAATTGCCAACAATTTGTTAAAATCTGATTTTCTTTTGATAATGACAATGAAAAATAATGACACACTTACATCTTATTTATAGATTAATATTAAATGCATTGATTCTCAACAAAACCCTACAGGGATGAAGTATAGTTTTCAATTCTTGCGTAAAGGGCACAAAAAGAAACTGTCTTCTGAATCCTGAATGGTGTTTAAAATACTGGGAATGAAACAGAGAAAGATTAGCGGAATACAAAACGGTCATGAACCTACCAAAACATTAAAAGCAAAAAACTAAAAAAAAAAACAACTTAATGCAATACTTTTTTGTTGACAGATTTATTAAAAGCAGCCATGTAATGTTCACACCAACATCTTAAATTTTTTCCTCAGACACTTAAACACACGTTTAAAATGACTGGGTTAGTCCACTATGTAAATTTTTAGGCCACCATCATGTTCTTTCAATGGTTTGTTCATACTGAATTTAAAATGTGACACACTTCTAATTTTTAGTTTATTTATAAATTTGACCCAATGGTTATGTAGCCTCTGCATCACTAGAAAAATAGGATTAGCTGGCATAGTGATTGTAGGGGCAGGGGCTTTAGTTACCAAACTGCCTACTGTTGAACAAGTTTTTTTCTCCAAATTTGTTGTCACCTTAAAAATAACTCATATTTGGAAAAAGTAATTAGAGAATTCTGCCTAGAAAAGTTTCATGTTTGCTATTTTCTTGTTTTATATTGCAGTTGCATTGATCTGGGTGATGAACATTTAAGAAGTTATACAAAATTGCTTTTTGTGAATCATTTGCAATTTTGTGTAACTTCTTTTAAATGTTTTAAGATATTAAAAAAATGAGGTACAAATTATCAAACATCTCTTACCTTCTTATTTTTAAAAATATTTATATAATTTTACTTGAAACATTCTGGGCAGTTACCTACTTCGGTTACTTGAACTTTCTAATAAGTAGTGTAAGTACTAAAGAATAAGGCAGTGCAAGTGTAAATTTGAATTAGCTTTCTTTGATTTCCAAGTACTTCACCAATAAAATAAAATCTATATGCCATAATGTATAATTAATCAATATTTAATTTGGACCCAGCTGTTTCTAGGCAACTGAGCACAAAATCATCTTCCATCAAAAGCAGAGGTGCTCTCTTGGTTGGGTCAGCATTAGGAGTCAGCATTGCTGGTTATGGCCTTTACAAATCTAAGACCAACAGTGCTGGAAAAGATTTGTCTAAAACTGTGCAGGCGATTTTTACTCCTCCCACGCTTTCAGCAGCTGCTCCACCAGCAAGTCAACCATCTGTAAGCTGTACACCATAAGTAATGTGGCTTTATGTAAATTATTATGAAATATGTATTGAATGTGTACATTTTTGTTCTTTTTAATACAGATGAGTGGTTATTTTTCCCCTTTTTACTTAAACTTATAAACATAAATATAAGATTAATGGTCATAAATGTCTGAGAACAGAATTTTATATCACATTTCTATCAATCGGTCAACATTGTAATCAACATCTTCAAAATTCAACATAGGTTTGGTCCCCTGGTAAAGATCATGCTCTCTATTTATGGATCCATGTCAAACCCACAGCTAGTCCTAGAGAAGTTGCCAAAGTTGCAGCAAAGCTTCAAAAACTAGTTGATGCTGTTGTTGATCCAGCTTTGAAGGATGAAGATGATGAAGTTTTGGCAGGAGTAGGATTTGGTCCCAACTTTTATGCACAGGTAAACAAACCCTATTATTTCTACATAACATGCTTTAAAAACTTAAATAAGTAGTGGCACAAGATATGTTAAAAACTTAATATATAATAATAGGGGAATGTTTAAACCCCTATCATCTATAGTAACTTAAAGTAAACCACTAGTGTTTCTGATCCCCTATGGTTTTGCTTCTTAAAAAGACTGTTGAAATTACTAGTGGGTATAACTACATATTTTAGAGAGAAAAGAAGTTTTAGATATTTTTTAATGTAATAATCAATCATTTCTTTGTGTAATTAAAAATGATAATTTGCTTGTTTATTTTTATTGAAAGTCATAGTTTTAAACCAAATTTTATTCGTCTTCTTTAAGGTTTCAGGCAAGACTAGAAAAAGTTATGTCTACCCTTATAGGAAAGGCAGCCTAGGAGAAATGCCTAGTTCAGGTAGCCTAATATTCAATCACTTCATTGGCTCACTTTACAAGCATGCATTGATTACAAACTGTCTGCTCTCTGTCACAACTTTTTCTCTGATCCTGCCCTTCCTATCTAACCGAACTTCTTTCTGTCTATTCACCCCTTGGACAGCTTCACTTTCTGCAGACACTGGTATTCTTTCTGTTCCCAAGACACATACTAAAACATATAATGAACAATCTTTCTCCTTCTGCACCTCCAGTCAATGGAATTGTCTCCCATTACACATCCCCACTATACTGACCAGCCAGGCCTTCAAAACTGCACTCAAGACACATAGCTTCGAATTTTACTGGCCAATAAACGATGCTGCTGGGTGCTGTCTGTGACTTGACATGTAAAGAGTTGGGGGGGGGGGGGGGATTTTTTTTTTTTTAAAGGTGTTTTTTAATTAAATAAATGTATATATATTAATGTCATTTTTATTTTTGTCAATATTTTATGTGAACCGTGGTGAGCCAGCACTAGCTGGGGTACCGCACTATATAAGACCACTGGAATAATAATAATTAATAATATTCAAAAGTTTGACATTTTGTGTTTAATAATATTTCTGTTTACCTTTTTTATTCACAACCAATCATATCAATTTTGTATAGCAGTAAATGATTGTACATTTAATATTTGAATGTCATAAATTTGTTTCTTTTTCAGGGGGTGATGTTTTTATTCATGCCAAGTCCAACCAAATAAGCAAACTGTTTGAACTCTGTCAACTGTTCATTAAAAGTCTTCCTAAAGACAGTGTAGAAAGCTTTGAGGACATTTACAGTTTTGTCTATCAGAATGGCAGAGATCTGTCTGGATTTATTGATGGTTAGGCTAACATTTAGTAATACCCACATTTATTTCAGCTGTATGACCCAGAGTTTGTTACTTAGCCTAATTACCCAAGTAATGTTACATAGCCTAATGATTTGGAGCATGTTAAATGAGTCCATAGGATCAAATTTATCAATTAATACTTTAAAAAAAACAATGAAGTAACTCTGGCTGAAATGAAATCTATTCAAACACTAGGTATTCAGCATTGGTTCAGCCAGACTAAGTGACTATCACTTTAATATTAAAAGGAGTGAAAAAAACAAGAAACAACCTTAAGCTCTATTTGACTTTAATCCTTTTGCTACCGATGACGTTGACATGACGTCACGATCACCCATTTTAAAATTACCAAGGATTGTAATCACATTGTCGTCATAACAAAGAGGCAAGAACTTTTCTGAAATACCAAGGACATCATGTCGACGTCATATTTCGATACTATATATTTCTTTATTTGTTAATCCATAGAGAAGTTAATAAGCGAATCGGATAGAGAATGAAAAATACTGGAATTTTAATATTTTTAATTTTGTTTATTTTAAAAGTTTTTAGTGCTGAGTCAGCAGCCAGCGGTAATAAAAGGGTTAAGAGTGTTTTTTAATAAAATAAGCTCTATTAGGCATTAAGATAAGATAAGATTCTTTTATTGATCAAAACAAATGGAAATGTTTTTTGATTGCATTGTACATTTTCAGCACATAACTAAAACAATTTGAACACAAGACATCTACATTAAATTATTTCACTAGTGAAAAAAACAGCCATTCAGTGAACTCTCTTAGCTATATCAGGAACTTATTAGTTCTCATTAAGATTTGTGACTTTAGGGGGAGTACGCTGGTAAATTCACACAGATTGGGGAACAAAAGAATTTTTATATCTTTCAGTTATGGCCCTGAGAGAAAGAATTCGTCCCAAACGGGCCAATCCTAAGTATCTGTGATGAAGAGGGTGGGATGTATCATCGAAAATGTGTTTAGTTTTACAATAACATCTTTCTTCAAATAGTTCTTCAAGTGAAGGATGTTTAGTTTGTGTTATGTTCCTAGGTTTCTTGATTAGTCTGTTTTTTCAGTGTTTAATATCAGACGATGAATTCCCACACCATCAGATTATATTGAAATTAAGTATGCTTCCAATTGTTGCACTGTAGAATAAGAGGTTTTCATAATAAAATTTTAAAGTATATCTGATAATTTTCACAATGTAAACTTAAAATATATATGTCTGATGACAAAATGAATACATTAACCTTTTAATGTTTAGGTACTGAAAACAGAGCTGATGATGAAGGAAGACAGCAAGTTGCTGTGGAGAAAGAAACTGGAGGCAGCTATGTGGTAAGTGTTGGCATTTAAGTTGTATGCGCCCAGATTTGATTTTCTGTTTTGTTATTCAAATATATCTGTGATTCATTATTTTTATCATGTATTCCCTTAAGGTGAAATGTACAAACTCCATGGATTTATTTGACAAAAAGGCCAATTCAGATTGACAAAATAGCTCTCGTTTTGTTATAATGGAGTGCTACCTTCTCCAAATTTTTTCAGAAATTTTACACGATAAGTTGATCATTCAGCAAAACTTATGTATAATTGAAAAATTATGTAGTTATTGTAAAGCATGTTTCTATTTGAAATCTGTAGAATTATTAATGTTAAGGTCATATAAATGCTATTAATTAATTTTTTCTATAGATCACACAGAAATGGATCCATGATTTTAATGTCATAAATAATGAAAAGCGTAAGTATTGTAATATTTGTAAAATAAATATATAATTTTTAAGTCACTTTCTCCAGATACAATTGTTTTCTGACCAATATTTCATAAATCCTAACCAATAAGCTATTTAGAGACAATCTTTTTTTTTGCCAATTTTAATTTAATAGTAAGAACCTGCCAAACGATGGTGGCAGTATTTCTTAAACTTCTCATCTACTAAAGTTACTTAAAAAAAACAAGCATTCAAGTAACGCGATTATAATAATCCCAATTAGAGCTAACTGCTGGAAATGTTATTTTGTTCTCCTATTGAACACAACTCTAAAGCCATACATATATATATACCTGCTATGCTATTATTTGGGATTATATTTTATATTATATTGATAAATCTCTGGATTGATAATTTTATTCAGATAATAAAAGTTTGGTAAATATTTAAAAACAAATCCTTTACCAAAATGGTTTTAAACTTGAATAATTATTGAAAACCTAACTTTTAATACCGATATTTGATTAAAAAAAAATTATATTCGTATCGACGTATCAAGGTTAAAGTTATTATTTTTTTATCACAGCTAAAACCATGGAAGCATGGGTTGGAAGAGAAAGAGGAGATAGTACAGAAATTTCAAAGAAATCAATCACATCCCATGTTGCAAGAATGACTGGAGGTAGGATATTTGTAATTCTAATTACATTACCAATTTAGCTCATAGAATTTCAGAACATGCAATTTAAACTTTTAATTATGAATTAAAATTAACATAACTACACTATTATGCATGATCAAATATTTTCTTTTCAAAGCCTAACGGTTTTTTATATCAATCTATAGGAAATGGTTTTGAACAGCCCAAGCCAGTTGAAATTGTCAGACAATCTATGCCATTTGGAACAGTTGGAAAAGAAGCTGGACTTTTTTTCATTGGCTATGCAGCTGACCCATACAACTTTGAATTCATGCTGGATAGAATGGTAGGCGCTGGGGGTGATGGTCACAGTGATGATATCATGCGATTGTCAAAGAACGTGAAAGGCACCTATTGGTATTTTCCTAGCCAAAGTGAGCTGGCCAAATTAGCTTAAAGGCTGTATCGCTTTATTTGCTATGGATGGCAATAGTAAGCCACATTCTTAACAACTTCAAGTACTAACATTTGTCATAATGACATTGTATACATGGTTAATGAAAATCCCCAGTCAAGTTGCAAATAATTTTCATATTTCATATACATTTACTTATATTTTTCTATAAAATTATATGGTAAATATCCATTTTTTAAAATAAAACTTTGAAAAAAAAAGTTTATTATAAAAAAAAAACACCTGGTGTTAAACATGGTGACACTGAATTTGAATTTTTTGTTAAGCGCTTTGTGCAGTTAAAGAGAACTCAATTTTGTCAGATGAAAGAACACAATTGAAACTCAAGGCAAATAAGTAATGAGCTTATTTTATTATTGCTGTTGATACACTTTCAACTAATTATGTCTTTAATAATCGGAATATACACTAATAATTGAAATATTCACTAATCATTGGAATATTCACTAATAATTGGAATATTCACTAATAATTGGAATATTCACTTATTTAGAATCTCCTGGGAGAGTTGGTGCTGGTTATTTCATGGCTTCCTTTTTTGTCTTAAAATTATGTTTACTATTATTAATCATGGTAAAATATATTTACCATTGTTTATCTCAAAATATTTTTACCATTGCTTATAGCAAAATATGTTTATCATTACTCACATAAAAATATGTTTACTATTACTCACATCAAAAAATATGTTTACAGTTAACTATGTAAATTTTTTGTGCACTATTATCTTGTGAAAAAATGTGTTTACACTCAAGTCTAAGCACACTTTTAACTTTATGTAACTAGATATTTTTGTGTTATGGCTACATTTCCAATGAATTTCACATTCTCTTTCAAATCAGACTCATAATAAGAGTATTTCTGTTGAGGCACCTTTACGATGCCACATTTTTGGTGTAAATCTAACCTCTTTAGATTCTGTCATTCAAAGTCTCAAAGAATGTGGAAATTCATCCTAAGAATTTGTCTAATTATATAGCAGATTTGATGTCTCTGTTTTCAGCTTGTTTTGTCTAATTATATAGCAGATTTGGTGTCTCTGTTTTCAGCTTGTTATGCTTGGAATTATATGGACCATATTATATGGACCATAATGCAACAAAACTAATGTTCATGAAATGAGCTCAAATTGTTTAAACTGGATTATGTTATATTTTTCAGTAACAGCTAAATATATGGTATTGAAGACAAAGGATGAAGTATTAGTTTCAATGTAATTTTGGAATATACTTTACTGCAGATTTTAAAAAAAAAATGTTTGTTTTATTGCTACCCGTTTAAATTGGTTTCATTTATTTTCTGTAAATTATGTTTCTTAAAAATTATAATAATCTATACAATTACAATAAAGTGCCAATAATATTTAATCATGTTAAATTTGTTTGAATTTTTCACTAAAATATTGCAAATAATTACATTAACTTTAGCATCCTCATATAATTATATAAAACAAATATAAGGATTGGGACAATTTAATGAATATCAAATGCAAAGAAGGATGGGTACAATCTAATGAACATACAAGGAATAAATAGAAGGGTACAATGTAATGAACATTTAAGGAATGAAAAGATTGGTACAATCTAATGAACATATATGGAGTGGAAAGATGAGTACAATCTAATGAACATACATGGAGTGGAAAGATGAGTACAATCTAATGAACATACATGGAGTGGAAAGATGAGTACAATCTAATGAACATACATGGAGTGGAAAGATGAGTACAATCTAATGAACATACATGGAGTGAAAAGATGAGTACAATCTAATGAACATACATGGAGTGGAAAGATGGGTACAATCTAATGAACATATATGGAGTGGAAAGATGAGTACAATCTAATGAACATACATGGAGTGGAAAGATGAGTACAATCTAATGAACATACATGGAGTGGAAAGATGAGTACAATCTAATGAACATACATGGAGTGGAAAGATGAGTACAATCTAATGAACATACATGGAGTGGAAAGATGAGTACAATCTAATGAACATACATGGAGTGGAAAGATGAGTACAATCTAATGAACATACATGGAGTGGAAAGATGAGTACAATCTAATGAACATACATGAAGTGGAAAGATGAGTACAATCTAATGAACATACATGGAGTGGAAAGATGGGTACAATCTAATGAACATACGTGGAGTGGAAAGATGGGTACAACCTAATGAACATATATGGAGTGGAAAGATGGGTACAATCTAATGAACATACATGGAGTGGAAAGATGGGTACAATCTAATGAACATACATGAAGTGGAAAGATGAGTACAATCTAATGAACATACATAGAGTGGAAAGATGGGTACAAGTACAATCTAATGAACATATATGGAGTGGAAAGATGGGTACAATCTAATGAACATACTTAGAATGAGTGGAAAGATGGGTACAATCTAATGAACATACATGGAGTGGAAAGATGGGTACAATCTAATGAACATACTTGGAATGAGTGGAAAGATGGGTACAATCTAATGAACATACATGGAGTGGAAAGATGGGTACAATCTAATGAACATACATGGAGTGGAAAGATGGGTACAATGTAATGAACATATATGGAGTGGAAAGATGGGTACAATCTAATGAACATATATGGAGTGGAAAGATGGGTACAATCTAATGAACATACATGGAGTGGAAAGATGGGTACAATCTAATGAACATACATGGAGTGGAAAGATGGGTACAATCTAATGAACATACATGGAGTGGAAAGATGGGTACAATCTAATGAACATACATGGAGTGGAAAGATGGGTACAATCTATTGAACATACATGGAGTGGAAAGATGGGTACAATCTAATGAACAAGGAGTGGAAAGATGGGTACAATCTAATGAACATATATGGAGTGGAAAGATGGGTACAATCTATCAAAAAAGAGTGCTTTAAATAAATGATCTTCTGAAATCTCAAGACATGGTGCCTGTATGAACAAATGTGAAAGTTAAAAAACACTCTTATTACACAAGAGTCAGTTCCAATGTTAATTTTGTTAAAAATATTAACTTTGTTTATTCATTTTTTTAAACTTGTTTTTTATATTTGAGTCTATAGAAAGGTCACTCAAATGTTCTTGTACACTTTTATTTTAGTTTGTGATTTTGTGTCACCAACAGATTGACTGATATGTGTACAGACAGAAGCTATGGCTATGATCCAATTCATTGGTTCCCAATCTTTTTACGTCCACCGCCCCCTTTGGGCCATAAACTAATCCCAAGCATCCCCCTATTACGGTGTTTGAAACATTCTCAGAATAATAGTTTGCACAATCCTCTTCTAAAGATCTTTGGCTTGGTAAAGTGATAGCAGTTTGTCATTGCCCTATTTGTCACTTCTCGGAATAGAAACTTAATTCACTATGTCCAAATTTTTATGCTATTTACTTGCTTTGAGCAGAGTTGGACAGGCACACTAAAATAATTACCACAAAACATGTTAGAATGTAATAAAGAGCTTGGAAAATACCTTCTTCTTTGAAGGTAAGGAATTTAAATTTCCCTCTGATCTGCAGTTCTAACATCCCACCTTTCCCTCCTAGTTCCAACATCCCACCTTTCCCTCCTAGTTCCAACATCCCACCTTTCTCTCCTAGTTATAATATGTCACCCTTCTCTCCTAGTTCTAACTTCTCCTCTTTCTCTCCTAGTTCTAACATCTCCCCTTTCTCTCCTAGTTCTAACTTCTCCCCTTTCTTGCCTAGTTCTAAATTCTCCCCTTTCTCTCCTAGTTCTAGCTTCTCACCTCATATAATGCTTCAAAAGAATTTATTATGATACCAATTCCATTTTTATTGCAATGAGAAAATATTTCTTACAAATAAGCAAAAAGCATGTTTGTCTTCCAACATGTCCACAATACTGTCTATTAGCTTCCTTGTCATCAAACTTCATTAAACAGCCAAGCATTGAGATAATGCTGGAAATCTTTGTTTTAAAGAGTAATCAGTTATTGAGAGCTTATGTTAAAATTTAATTCACCCCAATAATGAATACGCCTAATCATTGGATCACTGAGTTTTCTTGCAACAAAATGTTAGCAATGAATGACACAAGGATCGGTGAGGTGAAAAAAAAATTAAAACAGAGTTTGCCTTAAAGTATTTTAAATATTGGACGAAGCAAAGTGTTAAAATGAAATTTCGATCCAACTCTTTATATCGCTCTTGTATCGTTTTGACCTTCTGCCAACAACTTTACCTGAAATATAATAAATAGGAATAAGATTTTGTTTAAGCTGCTCTATTAGGAGTAATAAATAGTCTAAATGAATAGTCTATATAAATAGTCTAAATATAAATAAATAGTCTAAATAAATAGTTTAAATACATAGTCTAAATAAATAGTCTAAATGAATAGTCTAAATAAATAGTCTAAATAAATAGTTTCAATAAATAGTCTAGTCAGATTATTGTTGAAAGGAATGCCTTGTATCCTAAGGCAAATATTTAAAGAAAACGTTGACTACTGATATCTTCACAGGGGAGATCTTGATATGAATATTAATAGTGAACCGGATTATCAAAGGCTTGATTTAAATTAAAAAAACTGAAAATTAAAACACTTAAGAAAAAATGCTCAGTTGAAGATTCACCTTTTCAATTTCTTTGACCAAAGATGAAATGGTGGTATCAAGTAAAGCTATTTGAGATTCCAGTTCAGATTTTTCATTCTGTAGCTCCAAAACTTTACTGTCATATTGATATCTAGTATGTAAAATTGTTGTAACTCAAAGACTATTCTATACATAAGTAGCTCTAGGTTTGACATATTTATAATAGTGAACACCAGAACAAATGTGCAAAACCTATTTTATGGTGGAGACTATTTTAGTGTGGATTTGAGTTTAATGATAAAAAAATAAATTTTTCTGTGCCACAAGTTTGATTTAAAACAATGAGATCTCATTTAGACAAAAAAAAAACAATTGATTTTGGTTAAAATAAACTTCAATTCATTAAACAGTTATGTGTGTAAATTATGATAAAGGAGCTTTTAAGTCCAATGCAGTTTATTACATCTGTTAATATATCTGAATTTGTGTATTTATTTAATAACTTTAATTTTTGACTCGTCAATCAAGGCAACTTTATTTACATTTTGGGATGTTTACGGTAATGTTTGTTAGGAGATCAATACAAACCTGTGTGACTTCAGTGATTTTAACCTGTCTTGTAACTCTGCTACTGTCTTTTCAAGTTCATCTTCTTGTCTTTTTATGTTCTGCACCTGTGTACATTCCTGCCTTAGGCGATGTAACACTTGCCTTTGCTTAGTAAGCAATGATGTGTGTTCAGTTGACAAAATATCATGTCTTGTTTGAAGATTTGACAGCTGCATATGATATGGCTTGTTATCTGCAAAGAGTGGTATATCTTAAAATAGGTGTAAAGAGTAATAATTAGTGTTAAGCTTATCTCCAGCAATTATATATTTGATCAGAGTATGGTAAAATATGTTAATTTAAGAATAGAATTCTCACCATCAACATATTTAGAGGAAGAATAACTTTTAGTTCCATCCATAGAATTGGTCTGGGTTGGATAGCCATTACTAGTAGAAAGGTGTGTCTTAGCATGATATTCCTGAATCACTTGTTGCAACATTATGTTCACTGTTAGAGATACAACAGGACAGTCGCAGGAAGTGCAGGTTTGTCTCCCCTGTGAACAGGCTTTGCACAGTGTGTGGCCGCAAGGGATCACCATCATTGGTATATTTTTAGATGAAAGCTAAAAATGGAAAAAGTTACTCTGGATCAGTTAATAGCAGTTCTTCTTAGTTTACTGAACTACTAAGATGCATAATGAAAAGTTGCAGTCTTATACTAAATCCCTGGTATATCTACTTTCTTTAGTGGCCTATATAAATTTCTAACATATGACATAAAATAATAATTATGAAGCTATAAATCTTTAATTTATATTTTTGTTAAAACCATTTAAATAATAATACTACTAATTGACTAGGTAATGTCAGCACTGTTTCAGCTATGAGTCTGTCATATAATATGCACAAAGTTTTGTAGATTTAAAATCAAATAAAGGTGGTAAAAAATAGACATGTTTTGAACTATTTATTTTTGCATGAATTAAACATAAAAATTCCTTTAAAAAGTTGAAAATGCAATAGATCTTATTAGAAAACATGCCAGGACAAATAATACAATAAACATACCATCAAATTCTTACACACAGAACAACTGTGACTTGTCAGACCAAAAGTTGGGCTGTCTTGTGTAAAAGTCAGACAACGTAATGATTCCCTTCTACTCTCATTTAGAGGAATGGATGTTGACGCTCCAGAAGATACTGATTCAGATAAGTCTTTTGTCAAATGAGAAAAACCCAGATCATCTTTTACTCTTTTTGCAATCTGGTCAGCCAGTAGAGTAAAATCTTGCTCTTCGGTAGGTAGACGAAATGGATCAAGTTCAGGGGAAACGAGTCGTTCTAATTCACTCTCAGCCCCACTACAGATGCTGTTATTGTCATTTAAATCAGATTCTTCATCCTTTACAAAATTATTTCTAACATTTATCCAGTGATTAAATTTGTCTCTCACCTGTAATTGAATAATCATCTATTTAGAAAGAGACAATTAGAAATGTTTGAGCATAATACAAAATAATATGCAGTCCTTAAGTAAAAAAAAAAAGACTTTAACAATGAAAGCTTTTTAAATTAATTTAAGTTAAAATATTCACATTAGCTTTGGACTTTAGATCAACTGGTCCAGATGCTTTAGTCTTTGAAGCTTGTATTTCACTTGGTTTAATATTAGAGTGTGTTGTCTTGCTTGAAACAGGCTGCTGTGATTTAGGCTCTGTGAAATAATTTATTTATTTGGAATAGTTTAAATTAACAATGCTTTTAAAGGCAAGCACTAAAAAGCTGTGTAGGTTTGTGGAGGTGCTGGAATTATCTTCGGGCGATGGTCAATATCATTTGGAAAAAAAGTTTTAAAAAAATAATATATATTTAATTCTTTAAAGAAAACCCCAATGAAATATTGTTTTGATTGCTAGAATTAGTGAGAGTGGTTAATAATCTGATTAACTAAAGGGAGCAAACAAATGCTGACTAATGACAAAGAGCCAGGAGATTAAAGAACGGGCCAGAGACGATTATTGCAGATAACCAGATGATTTCAATCACCCTGCAGCAGATACTGCAAGGCTTTTTCAACTGTTGCTTTTGGAAGCTTATTCCAGTCCCCTATTGTCTTCGGCAGGAATGAGGAGCTCCTGTACTTTGTTCTTGTTTTTACCAGTCGGAACTGTCTGTCGTGGCCTTGTCGCTGTCTAGGGGGAAGATGAACGAGTTTCTGTTTGATGCCTGAGCAGTACACCAGCCCATTTTTGATCTTGTACCACATGGTGAGCCTGGATATTACTCAGTAATATGTTAGCCTAATTTTGACACTTTATAAAATTATTATGATCTTTGGTATGGCGTTGAAACTCTATTCTGAATAGTCAATAGTGTCTATAACAAGATAAGACTGTTGACTAAAACAAATGCAAGATTTAAAAAAAAACTGATATAGGCCCCTACATAATCAATTATTTTTAAAGTTAAAGGTTAACTGTTTCCTCACTTGAATCATCCTTCTGGCTTTGATCTCTTTGTCTTAACCAGTTCTGTTGGCGCTGTTTTATCTCCAAAACCTTTAAATATATAAAACATGAATTCATTGTTCATAATTTTGCTCTGCTGACCCATAATTACACCAAACGCACAACTGTTCATTTGAAAATTCTATCAAAAGTTGTCAATTAAAGATTTGCTTATCAATATTACGCCCCAACCCTCACACCATTTTTTTTTTACCAGAGTCCTAAAAGAATAAGATTTTACCCTTTATATTTTATCCAGTTTTTTTTATTAACTTACATAGATGTAAAATTCTGTAATATTGAATTAAAAATAGTAAGGAATGCACAGGACCAGGTTGAAAAAGAAAAGTGGAGAGGGGTGAAAGAAGAGTGAAAAAAAAAAAGGGAGTTTGTACTAAAAAATGTGTGATTTTTAAGTAATGAAGAGAGGTGTCTGCAAGGGTTGCCATTCATCTGTAAATATACAGACAGTCCATGTAAATTTGACCTAAGTTAACTTCTAAATTCTATTTCTTTTAGTTGGCATCTATGGTGTGTGATATTTATTTATATTCATTCTTTGCTTGTGAAGAAGATCAAGGCTAGAATGTGAGTGTGAGTAGTTGCATTGATTTGCGCTGTATCTTGTTTAAATTGACAGAGAGGAGCGTAATTCATCAGCTTTACTTTCTCGTCCATTCATATTTGATCAAAGTCAAATGGCAAGACCAGGATTCTGTGACTGTTAAGATTTGAATTCAAAATGAGTCATTCTAAACTTTTGGATTGGATTCTAATCACCAGCAAAACCCAGACAAGCAAAAACAACATCATCACCTGAAGTGGATGGGACTTGTTAGCCTTGCACTTGCATGGTAACCCATCTAAAACAACCCTACAAGGCAAACTATAAAGTTAAACCCAGAGAAGGAGTAGGTCTACTTTAGGTCTAAGGACTAAGGTGCCTATATTTTGTAATTGACTCAATTAAATTTCTGGCAACTTCTACAATGACAATACCAAATGTATAAAGTATAGAGCAGAGTAAGACACAAGAAACACTGCTTTATTCAATCAAATCATAAAATAAATACATACTACTGTGTGAAAGTACTGATAGGATGATGGAAGCAAGAAATATTATACTACATTTAAAAGCATATTGACATTGCTTGATGATGATGTGAACTTAAAATATATCATGGCCATGGCTTGAATTGGCCAAAAATAATAATTCAAAATAGAAATTAGAAATAATTAAGCATACATTATAATTTATAGTCTACTGTTTAAACACTTTGACTATTACTATGATGATATGATGACTATGACTATGAATAGTAGTATGAAATGACTAGACTTTGAAGTTATTAGACTTGACTTAGACCTTCTGGAAAGTATCTTCTTTCTTTTTCGACTTCATCGCCGAAGTGTTGAAATTTCCTACAGGCATTGTTGTTTAAGAAATATAAAAAATAAATAAATGAAATAAGAGCAAAAAAATAGCTAAAACGCAAAGAGTTGAAACAGGTTAATCAGGCGACATGTGAAGCCGTAATCGTAAGTCATAAGCGTCTATGGTATCTATGCTGCTAAGAGAGGTCACTCTTAAAAAATATAATTCATATTAGTGTCAAGGGATGTAAGCATTATTTACTTTGTTGATAAAATGGCGACTGTTGACACTGATAAAGATGCTAAAGAAGACTCAGGATTCGACCTTTTATCAGATGATGTTATATTATTCATATTAAAGAATCTCAGTCTTAGAGACTTATTCAATCTACGTCAAGTAAACAAACGTTTTGCAGCTATTTGCAAGGACAAATCATTTTTCCGGTAAGTTTTTAAAGCCCTATTAAATCTGCAGACGCAGAGATGCAGTAGCCATCAGTAGCAGGATCTCTAGAAATACTAAAATAAAATGAACCTATCGTGAATTGGGAATAAGTCAATGCTGAAGTCTAAATGAAATGCAAAAATATGTTGTTGAGAATTCCTTGACTGACGCATTTCACCTGCCTGATTTATTGCTGACTTACTGTTCTCCACTATTTAATTTTAAGTTTCTTTTTTTTTTCAAACTATTTCAAATTCAATTATCAGTATTTTATTAGTAGACCCAGGACTACACAAATATTGCATTTTATACTTAAGATTTTTAGTGGTTTTCAAACCTTTCTCATGAAGGCATCCTGCAAAGTAGAAGTGTAAACTGCAACTCTATATGGCTATATACTATATGGCTTCATCTCTTAAATAAACCTGGATAAATGTCTTAACTTTTTCATAAGATTAAAATTCTTAATTTCTTTCTAAAAGATTACAATTCTTAATTTCTTTCTAACTTTCTTGTTTCTGCAGAAAATAAATACTTTGACAAAAAATTGAAATATTGTCCAATTGCTATAGAATGATACATCATTTTAAAGGGCTAGCTATAAGCTTTGTAAAAACATAAATTTCATCTTTCTATCTTTTATAGAAATGAAGTTATGATTTTTTTGGTGAATTTTAAAACCCCCCTTATTTATCTTTGTATTTAAAAAAAAACAACTTGTGACCAACTTTACACATTTCTGCCTTATTTTTATGTCCTAGTAAAAATATAAATTCTATGATAATGTTGAGTCTTATTTATTTATTTTAATAAACTTGTTATAGACTAATTCATATTTTATCTAATTTTAAAGAAGTCACAGTGACGCAATTTTCACAAAAATATGTAAGAAAAAATTTTAATTTTAGACTTAGATGTTTACCAGAATGTATAACCATATTTTATTGGAATTATAATTCATAATTGTAGTAGCAACTGCTTTTTATTATGTTATTATTCCATTAATTATAATTTATAAATACCACTAATAACTAGCCCTAAAAATATAATTATGTAAATCAAGGGACAAAACAAGTCCGAAATTCACCAGACTACATGAACTACAATTATTTAATTTATTAGGTTGTATTAATTTCTAATAATATTGTAAAATGGTTTCACCTTTATTAACTGATTAGTCTTCCACGGATTATCAAAGATGAACTATAATGAATCAATGAAAATATATTTTATTTAAATTGGTAACCAGAACTATTTCCGACAACCCACTTTTTTTGTGAGGCGGGTGTGACTCGGTGACTACTAACAATTTTTATTTTCTTACACCTTCTTACACTTTTGTTTGTTATTATTAATAAAGTAAAATTATTAACCTTTGTGAATGAATGAAGCAGAATTGAGCTAAACCACTATGTGTTTGAATTTTAACTTTTAAAATAATAACAATTAACATACATACCGATGTAGAAAATTAAATGCGTTACTCGTCACAAAAGTCTAAATGCCGCACATATGGTATCCCTGTTGGAAGTTTAGAACTTTAATAGCTTGGATCAGCCATCCACAGCTCGCTGTCCATGAATGAGAGCATAAAGACAAGTTCTCTAAAGCAGCAGCTATGACCTGAATAAACAAGAGAGTGAAAAACATCTGTACAGCAATGAATCATGGACATACTATGGGAGAAACAAATGGAAATGCAACAGTCTCCACCTGACATGCCTTTGGTGCATTTTGTGCTTTCAGTGGCAAGACAAAGTACCCAACACAGAGTTCCTGAAATGAGCCAACATGTGCAGCAGGTTGCTTGCTCCCTCTCAGATTGTCTTGGCAAGATCAATTCATTTGACCCAGGCACTGTTGATCTGTTTAGGTAGCATTTCCCCCAGCAAGATCTTTATATTCATAATTTAAATGTCTATGTGACCTCCTTGGTACTGCTTCTCCATTTGATAACATTTCACAACATACACATGTTTTCCTCCCTAATTATAAAAAGTGTTGGACTGCAATAAAGCTTTAAAATAGATTAAGAAGACACGAACAAATTGTGTCAATAGAACAATATAAGGAAGCTCCCTAACAGGAACTTTTGTTTAAGATCAGAAATAAGTTTTAGACTAAACAATTTTTCTTGAATTATTTTGGTGTATAAAATAAATAGGAAAGTTTAAAACGTTTTATAAATATTAGACTGAATTATTTAATTAGGTAGGTTGACATAATCACAAAATTTAGATAATTTTTTATTAGCAAATCTCAATGTCAATTTTCAGTATGTTTTTTTAGGGAAAATATTTACATGAATTAAATATTTGCCATAATTATTTTCCACAGGCATCTCCAATTTGCAAGAAATTATTGGCTTACAACAGAAAAATTCCATTATTATATAAAGCCAATAGTGGATAAAATTGAAACATTGAATTTGAACTCCTGTTACTGGCTCAAATCTGCTGGTGTAGATCTCATCTCAAAATGCATAAATGTCTCAGCATTGCATCTTATGCAAGTACGAGTTTCTGTTAAAAACTTGTGCAGCATTATGTCTTGTTTACCGAATCTCACCAACTTATCCTTCTCAATCGGAGACATTAGAGACTTACATCTAGAACTCTCATCTTCAACAGGTGCTCAAGAATGTTTGGCTCGACTTGTATCATTGAGCTTACATTTTCGCCATCAATCAGTTTATTCAAATCGACCAGTAATAAATTTTTGTTCGGGACCAACTTTGTTTGAATACTGTAGAAACCTAGAAGAATTTCACGTGTATGGTTTCCCTAGTAATGCGAGGGGAATTCCAAAATACATTTTTCAACCACAGATTTTAAAAGCAGAAAATCTTAAAAATGTGAAAGTAATGACATTAAACGACGCCATGGATCCAGCTGCACGGATGTTCTTCTTTGGAACTTTGCTTGCTGTTTGCAAATTGTCTGTCAAGTTCAGAACTCTTCTACAACCCGTGGGTAATGTGGATCAGCTGTGGTCCATGGATGGCTATGCAACTTGTCTTCAAAATATGGAAGAACTTGTTCACTTTGATCCTTCAAGAACAACTTTTCGAATTCCAAGTGAAGTCCTGCATTTTGAAACTGCTCATAATTTACAGGTATTTTGTAATTATGTACATTTTAAAATTAGAATTACATCGCCTCTTATGCTCCATTCATTTTTATAGTTAACTTTCAAACATTTTTTTTTTATAAAACATTTAAAAAATTAACTTTTATCCCCTTTGAAATTTCAGTACCTCAACCTGTCTGATAATGCTGCCGTCACATCTGAAACTCTGCATTTACTGGCAGATACTTGTCCAAAATTGACTAGCTTAAATCTTCAAAATTGCAATTATATCCTGCTTGGTCCACTGAAGGTAAATTCAACGGTTACAACTTTAACACTAACATATAACTTCTAAAGCCAATTACTTCTATAGCTTATCTAAAAAATCTCTTTCAGACTATCAAACTTGATCTCTATCTCAGCGTGGATCACACTAACATTGACTACCTCTAACATGAACTTTCTATCTCACGCCTTATGTTCACACACTTGTTAATTATGCTTTTCCTGTCATCCAGTGAGAATTTAGCCACAATAATACAACTTGGTGACCTCCAATGACACTTGAGTGAATTCTGTGGATATCTCGGGAACAGAAAGTTTTAGGGACATGTGGTTTTCACTACAGTGTTCCCTTATGCATAGTTTACTCGTTCTTGATATCTATCAACAATGACAACATTTTTACCCAAGAAAGATCATCATTGACCTTTCATGTCATTGTATGTCATGGGGGCCCCACTTTTTTTTGTCATATGTTTCAACCCTGTTACGTACTATTGTATTGTTTTACAAATTTAATCTGTTTTAAGATTTGGATTGTTAGATGCACAGTACATAACAAAGGCCTAAAACCCAGTATACAAAGAAAAACAATAACCAAAGCTAGTGATATTAACATTATTCAATTTATTTATACTATTAAGTTGATATAAAAATACAAAATCAAATATATATATATATAGATATGAAAGTATAAGTGAACAAATTTAAGACTAGAAGGGTACAACTGTTATTTCACACACTCACACAGTGAAAGATCTTTTAAGACTTGTAGGTCCATTAGGTTTTTCGTAAGTCTCGTCAGTCTATCGGTCACATTCATTTGGGCATATTTATAGTGGGGAGTCAGACTCCTCTGAAACAGAAAGTCTAGAAATTCAATCGTCAGAGAGCATTGACTTCCCCTAAGACGAGCACCTGGAAATTGTAAACAAACTTTCCCAATCAAGGGTGGTGGGGAAGGGCGTGGCAGCACATGTCACCCCATTAATTGGTGACATCAGTAACAAAACATTGGGGGAGGTAAAGGGATGCATGACATCCATGGCTCCGAATCATGCAGCGGGAACAAAATCTATGTCAACACACTGGCTATAACAAAAAACACTTTCTGATCTCCTATTATATCTTGCAAGACTAAAAAGTAAAAAATAAAAAAAAAATAAAAAATTACTTTTATAAATGCAACAACCCCTAAAAACTAAGTTTGTGTATAAATCCTTTATACGCTTCTTTAATCAATTTATTTTATATTTATACTCTAATGTCCCACCCTCTTGTACACAGTAGATTTATTTCACCAACTATTTCAGTAAAAGAAAAGAAAATATTTCTCATCAAACACACTTGCCATATTTTTTAAAAAAGAATCTCATTTAGTGGAGCTATCAGTAATTTTATTTTGTGAAATCAGTGGCATAATATTTCCTGCATCTTCCCTTTGAAAAAACAGGAAAAACTGATTTTAGGGTTTATAATTGGGGGCGGGGGGTGGGGGGGGGGCGGGGAGGGCTCTGAAAATCTGAAAGGAGGTGTTGTCATTGGCAATGAGTCTATTTGGAAAGTTTCAGCTTGAAACAGGAGGTGGGTCAATTAGCTGCCTGAAGATATTGCCAGCCAGAAACTCAAAAACAATGAAAAAACAGGAAAAACTGATTTTAGGGTTTATAATTGGGGGCGGGGGGTGGGGGGGGGGCGGGGAGGGCTCTGAAAATCTGAAAGGATGTGGTGTCATTGGCAATGAGTCTATTTGGAAAGTTTCAGCTTGAAACAGGAAGTGGGTCAATTAGCTGCCTGAAGATTTTGCCAGCCAGAAACTCACAAACAAAATCAAAATGAATATTAAGGATTTAAAGAAACAATTTTTTCCAAAAATATATGCAAAAGTATCAAATAAATGTCCACCAAACTTCAGAGTTGTCCAGGCACATGACTAAAAAAGTGTCGAATTGTCATATTTTAAAACATTGTTGTAGCAATTGAAATCTAGTATCTAGAATGATACAGGCAACTGAACTATATTTGCAGTTTTCACTTACGCAAACTAGTTAATTGATATTTATAGCATAATATATACATAGGTGGACAAGGCGAATGCATATTTCTTTCTAAGTGGTGGACATCTATTTTCTGAAAAGTTTCAATATGGTTAGACGAGCAAAGCGAGTATCTGTTTTATAAATTACACTGTTTATTAGGTTTTGAGTCTTTTAGTTATACAATTATTATTTTTAAAAGTCTGGATTAAAAACAAATATTATCTTTCATACCGTATTGCTTACACTAGCGTATTTATATTTTATGGGTTTGGCTTTTAGTACTTTATACACTTTTCAGGCTTTTCCCATCCAAAACCAGGGTAGTCTGCTTATGAATGTGTTACTTGCAAATTTAATTTTTAGTGAATTTTTCATTTGTATCTAAGTGTGTAATCAAAGCTATAATATTAAATATAATTATTTTCATACACATCGAGAATAAAAAGTAATAAAATAATCGGAAATTACCAAAGTAATCAAAATTATAACTGTGAAGAAGATATTAAAAGGTTTATTATTTGATTAATCCTTAAGCTAAATTGAAAATTGCCTGCTGTGCAATGAGCATAAAGAATGACTTCATTTGAAAATATTGTACGAACAATACAGGTACAGTTGACTTATGAATAGTTGGTGATAACTTCCAGCCTTATTCTTGTTTAAGTCATTTAGTCAGTTGTGCCCCTTTTTACTATTTTTGTAGCAAAACTCTGAACAGAAAAGAACATACAATGATATCAGTGGACTGCAAGCTTTACTTTTAGCATGCGTTGAACTTCAGAGCTTAAACATAAGTGGCATACATGTGCACACGCAAGACTTGACTACGACGCCGTACAGCAGCCTGGCAGCCCTTCTTGCACTCAACCACAGTAAGTATATTGGAGTTTACTTTATTGGAGTTTACTTTATTGGAGTTTACTTTATTGGAGTTGTGAAATCAAAGGAAAGTAATTACCACTCTTTACTTTATTACTGGAATGCTTCAATTTCTAAAATTGTTTTTCGGTTACTCATATTAAAATTTGAATTATGTTAACATACATTACTTTAAATTTATGTTCAGACAACCTTTCACCTGAGAACCCCTTACAAAATTTTGGTATCAGAGGCATACTGCAAACATGTAGTATTAACAGCCAGTACATGGATGCAGCAACGTACCCTATCAGAATCAGAACAATGATAATTTTTTTCTCTTCTTGTTGTGTGACAAACTTCTTTGTGAACTTATGTGACAGCCTAGGATTTCATAGAAAACAAGTTGATAATGCCTGTGTTGTACTGTGTTGTACTGTCATCGTTACGTCTTATTTTCAAGTATCAAACTGCTGTTGCCCATTGATAGGTTGGCGCAGTTTATCCATGTCCCCCTGCTGTTTAAGTGTGGAGAGAAGCTCCAAAAGCAACAAAAGGACATTTTCCATAGTACCGGAGGGATACCTGGTGAAGCGGAGGAGAATTGGCGCAGGTGCTGCATGCAATCAGAGTTTTGCTTTGGTAAGAAATCATAGAACAATTTCGCACTGTTGGCTAAACGCAATTAACAGCTATTAGACTATGTCTTTGATTTTATGTATTTGATCAATAATATCAGAAAATTTTTCATATTTATCAATGATGTATAATTGCATTTTTTTAGGTGATGGTGAGTCCTATCTGTTTTTTTTTTTGTTGGTGTTGGTGGGGTGGGGGGGAGGGTGAATGACTGGAGTAGGGATAATTCATTGTTAATAATTTTGTTTAGCTGTATTGAGATTTAGGTGCCCAACAGCTGAAGTCTTGATCTACACTTATTGACATAACCATCACCACCAAGCTCAACCCCTGTTTAAAATTTCCCTTAGTTTTAGGGTTGCCATATCTAGCTGGGACCTCGTCGGGACACTCTGAGATGGGGGTGTAGGGTTGCCATATCTAGCTGGGACCTCGTCGGGACACTCTGAGATGGGGGTGTAGGGTTGCCATATCTAGCATGGACCTCGTCGGGACACTCTGAGATGGGGGTGTAGGGTTGCCATATCTAGCTGGGACCTCGTCGGGACACTCTGAGATGGGGGTGTAGAAATGAAGTAAAAAATGTATTTAATATAATTACTTAATATTTAGAACACAATTACATGGAACTTGTTGCGGCAAAAGTAGTTGGTACCCCATATTTTTCGGAAGATTTCACCTTTTTCAGCAAGTCTTTTTCCCTTTTACGTATCTATAAAACTCCATGCAAGTCAGCTTGTAGTTAAACTGACACTGTAAGATCTGTGAAAAGACCTTGTCAACATAAACTTTTTGACATAAATGAAATTAACTGAGGCTGCATTTCCATATTGCGCTAACAGATGGTATTACTTCAGTACTTGAGCCCAGCTCGTAACAGTAGTTTGCAAAATCGAGACAAAATTGAGTCTTGACGGGACAAGAAGGTGCATAACGGTGATGGTCCCGATATATTAGGACGGATGGCAACCCTACTTAATGTATTTGAAGCATAGTTTGTATATTTCCCAGCACCATTTCGTGCTTTTCTATGTTAGGACCTGACTTTATTTAGGACCTGGGTTTGTGAAGGAAGTGACGTTTTGTATGATCTGACCTTTTGTAGGACCTGACTTTGTGTAGGACCTGACTTTGTGTAGGACATGACTTTGTGTAGGATATGACTTTGTGTAGAGATGACTTTGTGTAGGAGATGACTTTGTGCATTTTTGGCCAAAAATATTTTACAGAATTTACAAAAAAAATTAAAATAAACATTTGGTTATCATTTTGTCCAGTTCCCAGATGCGAATTCTCCTTCTACATCACAAGAGGACCCATCAACATCTTCATCATCACCTCCCTCGTCGTCACCTTCATCATCCTCCCCCTCCACAACTTTAGAAGAGCCAGTTTTTGTGTCTGAGTTGGAGAAGCTGGTTCGCAGCTGTCCTACTATGGAAAATTTTGAGCTGAATTGTTCGGGCTTCAGATCTGCTTTCAACAAATATTTTGGTGTTAATCCGAACACCTGTACGTCCAGTCCATGGTAAGTGTATGTCCAGCCCATGGTAAGTGTATGTCCAGCCCATGGTAAGTGTATGTCCAGCCCATGGGTAGTGTATGTCCAGTCCATGGTAAGTGTATGTCCAGCCCATGGGTAGTGTATGTCCAGCCCATGGTAAGTGTACGTCCAGCCCATGGTAAGTGTATGTCCAGCCCATGGTAAGTGTACGTCCAGCCCATGGTAAGTGTATGCCCTGTCTCTGGTTTCTGCCCAATCAGTCCTCTGCATGAAGACATCCAAGCAATGTAGTAGAGTCTGGCTATTGGTACATGTTGGAACCAGACATTTTGGACAGATTAACTTGCTGTCTATTCATTCAATTTCTAAATTATCTTATCAAAAAAGTTTTTGTTCCATCATTGTTGAAAGGAAGTTTGTTTTAAAATTAAGTTCATATTTTTAAACCAACTCAACACCTTTGGAATATTAAGATGAGACTTTCTATGACTTTTTATGATCTAAATGGTCTTTTTTATGATATACAAACTTATTCTGAACAGAAAATATAGATTTCTAAATGTTATTCTTGCAACACACAGATGTCGCAAATGTTCTGGAACTTTTTCTTTTGAATCTGAAATTGAATTGACACTGATTATTTGTTTGGATGATAAAAAAACCCAGTTATTCTATTTTAATTTTCTAGTATGTTTTCCTTGACTGTGGGGGATCAGGAGCTGATGTGTATTGGACGATGGAGGTTCCTGAAATCTCTTCAACTTACTTCTATTCCAGGTTCATTTCACAAATTATCTCTATTTATTTATTATTATTGTTACAGTGGTCTTATATAGCGCGGTAGCCCAGCCTAGGGCTGGGCTCACTGCGCTTCCCCAAAAAAATGTTAGCTAAAAATAATCAGGACGTTATTGACATAACCATAACCACCATGCAAAAATAATCAAGTTCTGACATACCAATGTCATTGTCTGATACAAAGTTACTATTACACTTTAAAAAAAAAGATACTATGATATTACATTATGAAAAATATTTTGATTATATGTATTATTATATTACATAATGAATATTATAACCATATGAATATAATAACAATAGACATTATTATTGACTTTGAGTCCAGGAGTGAACCAAGGCCACTGTTTGCTAGCCATAGCCAAAGGTTGTGTCTCCCTAGAGCAGCTTTCTATTGCAAGTCTTGGCCAGATAGCTCACTGTCTTTACAGGGGAGGGCTGCTGGCAGCATTTCCTTTCTTCTCACAGCTCAAAGATTTCAGGTGAACAGAAAATGTCATTTCATTACTCCCCCCATACATCAGTACTACCCCTGTACATCAATGCTACCCCTGTACATCAGTACTACCCCTGTACATCAGTACTACCCCTGTACATCAGTACTACCCCTGTACATCAGTACTACCCCTGTACATCAATACTACCCCTGTACATCAGTACTACCCCTGTACATCAGTACTACCCCTGTACATCAGTACTACCCCTGTACATCAATACTACCCCTGTACATCAGTACTACCCCTGTACATCAATACTACCCCTGTACATCAATACTACCCCTGTACATCAGTACTACCCCTGTACATCAGTACTACCCCTGTACATCAATACTACCCCTGTACATCAGTACTACCCCTGTACATCAGTACTACACCTGTACATCAGTACTACCCCTGTACATCAGTACTACCCCTGTACATCAGTACTACCCCTGTACATCAATACTACCCCTGTACATCAGTACTACCCCTGTACATCAATACTACCCCTGTACATCAGTACTACCCCTGTACATCAGTACTACCCCTGTACATCAATACTACCCCTGTACATCAATACTACCCCTGTACATCAATACTACCCCTGTACATCAATACTACCCCTGTACATCAATACTACCCCTGTACATCAGTACTACCCCTGTACATCAATACTACCCCTGTACATCACTACTACCCCTGTACATCAGTACTACCCCTGTACATCAATACTACCCCTGTACATCAGTACTACCCCTGTACATCAATACTACCCCTACACATCATTACCACTACATCAATACTACCCCTGTACATCACTACTACCCCTGTACATCAGTACTACCCCTGTACATCAATACTACCCCTGTACATCAGTACTACCCCTGTACATCAATACTACCCCTACACATCATTACCACTGTGACACATTAATACCACCCTCACACATCAATACCACCCTCACACATCAATACCACCCTCACACATCAATACCACCCTCACACATCAATACCACCCCTACACTTCAATACCACCCTCACACATCAATACCACCCTCACACATCAATAACACCCTCACACATCAATACCACCCTCACACATCAATACCACCCTCACACATCAATACCACCCTCACACTTCAATACCACCCTCACACATCAATACCACCCTCACACATCAATACCACCATCACACATCAATACCGCCCTCACACATCAATACCACCCTCACACATATTACTAGACTCACACATCAATACGACCCTCACACATCAATACCACCCTCACACATCAATACCACCCTCACACATCAATACCACCCTCACACATCAATCCCACCCTCACACATCAATACCCCCCTCACACATCAATACCCCCCTCACACATCAATACCCCCCTCACACATATTACTAGAGAGTGTGTAGTTATGGTGGGAGTGTGTAGTTATGCACCCTCACACATCAATACCACCCTCACACATCAATACCACCCTCACACATCAATACCACCCTCACACATCAATACCACCCTCACACATCTCACACATCAATACCACCCTCACACATCAATACCACCCTCACACATCAATACCACCCTCACACATCAATACCACCCTCACACATATTACTAGGCTCACACATCAATACCACCCTCACACATCAATACCACCCTCACACATCAATACCACCTCACACATCAATACCACCCTCACACATCAATACCACCCTCACACATCAATACCACCCTCACACATCAATACCACCCCCATGCAACATAAATAAAAGAAAAACACCAAAAATATTCAATTATTGTCATATTTTTTCATTTTGATGTAAAGAATGAAATTTGTGTCTGGTTATTGTAGCAATGACTGGTTAAAATAACTCTGAAAGATGAACAAGTTAAGTTCAATAATTAGACAGAGTGGGTGGTGAAGTGGTCTAAACTGACTCATTCCAACGCCAAGATAAGCAAAAACATCCCAAGCATCTTGGGGGGGGGGGGGGGATAGTACTCATCAGCCTTGGACGGAAACCCATCAAAGAGAAGGCAAACTTTGAATTACAAGTTAAGTTCAATAATTAGACAGAGTGGGTGGTGAAGTGGTCTAAACTGACTCATTCCAACGCCAAGAAAAGCAAAAACATCCCAAGCATCTTGGGGGGGGGGGGGTATAGTACTCATCAGCCTTGGACGGAAACTCATCTAAGAGAAGGCAAACTTTGAATTCAAACCAGGAGCCTTAATGATCCATTACGTGACCGTGTGCTCTCAAATATAGAAGAAGCATAACATCACACTCTATTTCACCATATTAAAAATGTGACTGATTATTTGCTATGTAGACACTGCACATAGCACTCTTTGTTGTGAGCAGATGGAGAGTGCTATGTAGACACTGCACATAGCACTCTGTGTTGTGAGCAGACGGAGAGTGCTGGGCAGACACTGTACATAGCACGCTGTGATGTGAAGGAGATTTCATATGTATGGGTGAAATTAACGCTTGTAATAGATATATCTAAGAACGTATATAGATTCTATTGAATTTCTAGTGTTAAAAAGGTTTAAATTGTGTGTGTGTGTGTACAATCTGTCCCTACAGACTAGAACACCCCTACATGAAGATCGATGAGATGATGCTCAGTGCCATGGCCAAGTGCAAGACCTTAGAGAGGGTTTGTGTCATTGCTAAAAATGGCACCATGGACACGGAAGGAGTCAAAGATTTCTTTGAAAAGGTCAGTACTTAACACCAGGGCTTGACCAGGTGCGTTTTCCTTTACGACGGGTCCCGGGCACCCTGACACAAAGGATCGATGGAGGCAGTGCACTCTCACCACTGCATAGGTTTTTTCATACTTTGTGTTAGCTTCACTTTTGTTCGTGTGTGGCTGGCTGGGTGGCGGACTGGCTGGCAAAATCTTCGGATGGCTAATTGACCCACATCCCGTCAACCTATCAAGCAGAAACTTGGCACATAGACTCATTGCCAATGACAACACATTCTTTGAAATTTGCATCCCAAAATATAATTTGTTTCTGCTTTTTAAGGGGAACGTGAAGGAAAGTACCAGACAACTGCATTAAATGACATTCTTAAAAAAATATAAATATCGCACTCCTTTAATATTTTCTTTTGTTTTTCTGAAATAGTTGATGAAATAAATCTGAAGTGTAAAAGCGGAATGGTCATTAGAATATTAATATAGTTCAAGGGTTTGAAAATAATACGCTGATGTGAGCCTTGGGGGGGGGGGGGAATTATAATCTTCATGTCATTAACATTCTATGACATTAACATTCTATGACATTAACATTCTATGACATTAACATTCTATGACATTAACATTCTATGACATTAACATTCTATGACATTAACATTCTATGACATTAACATTCTATGACAGTAATGTGAATAATTTGGATTGTTTTAAAGAAAAGTTAGTTTTTATAATGTAATAACCTCTGTGTTTTTAATTTACCTGAAGGTGCCGGGCTTGATTAACTTCCAACTTTATACTGGACGATCTTTGAGTGTTTGTCGAGGATTGCAGGCATATTTAATCAGCAGGTATGTACATTTTTGTAAACACCTTTACAGCCTATGTTTTAGTATGTGCATACGTCATGCCTCCTGTGCATATGTCATGCCTCCTGTGTGTATGTCATGCATCTCATGCATCTGTAATGCCTTCTGTTTGTATGTCATGCCTACCATGCTTCTGTCATGCCTCCTGTGCATATGTTATGTCTCCTGTGCGTATGTCATTCCTCGTATTAAATGTGATGTATGATTAAACTTCATTTTAGACAAGCTGATAAAAGAGAAAAAAATAATAAATTTGCCATTCAAATTGGAACTTTTAGTTTTAAATTCATCATAATAAACAAGTCTCCTTACCAATCTTGTGACACTCTCAGATACAAGAAAACTCGTCCAGCTATATCCGTCTGTATCCACCCACTACTAAGTGGAGGACTCCAGGAAGCCATAGCTCAACTGCCTGATCAACACATTGATGAAATGACATTATTGAAATCCAGAGTCTCCATCTGGCCACAGAACTGGAATATATATTAATACATAATGCTGAAATTGAAAATTTCCGTGATATTCTTCAGTAACAGATAGTGTCAAAGTTTTTTGTTAAAAATGGAGAAATGAATAAAGTTTGGTTCTTAATCAGTTACAGACTTTGAACAGTTTAAATATTACTGGCTACAAGAAATACACACAAGACTTAAAATGTAGATACCTTCCCCCCCACTCTCTCTTTCTCCAAACATAATAAGGTGCTTGTCATTTTTCATATTTGATGCATTATATTATGAAATAATTTGATAAAAATCAGGGGAGTTAATTTGACCCATTTTTATTCTATGAACAGGCATGCTCTGATGTTATTTAATAGTTACGCTCACATGAATAAAACCGCTTTCCTGTGAATGTAGAAATGTGTTACATGCTTTCTATGTCAGCACATAACATAAACCACATACATTTTCGTAGTATGTTATTATTTAATTTATTGGGTTTGGAATAGCATAATGCAAGGAGGACTACTCATGTATGGAATGAGAGAATTGGAACAAATGGGGGCGACATAATATGTATCCTTACAAGATACATTAAATGACACATTTGTATTGTAGTGAACTGTAGTAGGTAGAATACGACTTCAGGGCTTTAGAGAAGTTTTAAATAAATGAGTGAAAAAATTGATCTTCTGTTTTAGGAGATAAATTCTCTACAAATCTCAAAATAGTGACGCAAGGAAAGTATGTGATATTTTGTTTAAAATTGTTTGTGTATTTTTAAAAGTAAATCGGGCTTAATGTTAATGAAATGTAAATAATTGAAGAATTGTTCATTTAAAATTTGATACATTAAAAGAATCTCTAGAATTTATTTGATTTCCAAATTATATGAATAGAAAAAAAAAAAATGTTCTTAAAATTGATAGATATTTCATGATGAGCGGAAAGGTGCTTGAATGTCATAAGTTAATGAAACTTGAAGTTTTTTATTTAAAATTTTAATTTAAATACAATTTTCACTGGAATAGCAGATTTCAGCATTACACACAGGGTAAATGGCAAATCATTACACTTTTGGAAAATCACACATCATTACTCTCAGGGGTAAATCACACATAATTATCATTGACTGCAGGTTCATATTCACATGGCTATTTATGAATTATATAACACAAAAAAGTGCAAAAGCACAAGGTTTCTGCTGCAAAACTTCGACCATAATAATACAATAATAATGTGACAATAAAGTTTTGTGACAATAATTTGACAATAATGAGCTCAAACTTGTTATTAAATCATTTAGGGTCCTGTTAATTTAAAACATGACATGCGCAAAAATTTTACTTAAAAAAATTAACGTGACTCAAGATTATAATCCTGAAGATTAGACAATATATAAAACAAAACTTTGAGCATAATTGATGTCATTTACAACCTTAGAAAAACATAAATAACGCAACAGATGATTTGAAAGAATAAAAAATGACCAATGTCCAGCATTGTAACTTATGTATATACTACATGTAAATAATTTTAGGTTATGTATATAATGTATCTATGTAATTGTAGGCATGTAAGTAACAGTAATATCAAAATTATATAAATAAAACATTATTTTTGTTATATAATCATTTGTTGGAAGTTTTATTTCATTGAGATTTTGTAAACACTTGTTTTATAAAGAATTAGCATTTTTGGTCCTTCTACATGTTGGGCCATCTACACATTGGGCCATCTACATGTTAGGGAATCTACATGTTGGGCCATCTACATGTTGGGCCATCTATATGTTGGGCCATCTACATGTTGGGGAATCTACATGTTGGGCCATCCTAATGTTGAGGAATCTACATTTTGGGCCATCTACATCTTGGGGAATCTACATGTTGGGCCATCTACATGTTGGGCCATCTACATTTTGGGCCATATACATGTTGGGCTATCTACATGTTGGGCCATCTACATGTTGGGATATTTACATGTTGGGACATTTACAAGTTGGGCATTCTACATTTTGGGCCATCTACATGTCGGGACATTTATATGTTGGGGAATCTACATGATTCCGTGTTACCACAGTCTTAGAGATGTAGATGTGATTCCATGTCACCACAGTCTTAGAGATGTAGAGGTGATTCCATGTCACCACAGTCTTAGAGAAGTAGAAGTAATTCCATGTACCACAGTCTTAGAGATGTAGGGGTGATTCTATGTTACCATAGTCTTAGAGATGTAGAGGTGATTCTATGTTACCACAGTCTTAGAGATGTAACCACAGTCTTAGAGATGTAGAGGTGATTCCATGTTACCACAGTCTTAGAGATGTAGAGGTGATTCCATGTCACCACAGTCTTAGAGAAGTAGAAGTAATTCCATGTACCACAGTCTTAGAGATGTAGGGGTGATTCTATGTTACCATAGTCTTAGAGATGTAGAGGTGATTCTATGTTACCACAGTCTTAGAGATGTAACCACAGTCTTAGAGATGTAGAGGTGATTCCATGTTACCACAGTCTTAGAGATGTAGAGGTGATTCTATGTTACCACAGTCTTAGAGCTGTAACCACAGTCTTAGAGATGTAGTGGTGATTCCATGTCACCACAGTCTTAGAGAAGTAGAAGTAATTCCATGTACCACAGTCTTAGAGATGTAGAGGTGATTCCATGTTACCACAGTCTTAGAGATGTAGAGGTGATTCCATGTTACCACAGTCTTAGAGCTGTAACCACAGTCTTAGAGATGTAGTGGTGATTCCATGTTACCACAGTCTTAGAGATGTAGAGGTGATTCTATGTTACCACAGTCTTAGAGATGTAAAGGTGATTCATTGTTACCACAGTCTTAGAGATGTAGAGGTGATTCCATGTTACCACAGTCTTAGATAAGTAGAGGTGATTCCATGTTAACACAGTCTTAGAGATGCAGAGGTGATTCTATGTTACCACAGTCTTAGAGATGTAGAGGTGATTCCATGTTACCACAGTCTTAGAGATGTAGAGGTGATTCTATGTTACCACAGTCTTAGAGATGTAGAGGTGATGCTATGTTACCACATTCTTAGAGATGTAGAGGTGATTCTATGTTACCACAGTCTTAGAGATGTAGAGGTGATTCCATGTTACCAAAGTCTTAGAGATGTAGAGGTGATTCTATGTTACCACAGTCTTAGAGATGTAGAGGTGATGCTATGTTACCACATTCTTAGAGATGTAGAGGTGATTCCATGTTACCACAGTCTTAGAGATGTAGAGGTGATTCCATGTTACCAAAGTCTTAGAGATGTAGAGGTGATTCCATGTTACCACAGTCTTAGTGATGTAGAGGTGATTCTATTTTACCACAGTCTTAGAGATGTAGAAGTGATTCCATGTTACCATAGTCTTTCCTGACCCAGGAGTACTGTGCTAATCTATCTTTCATTACCCAGGAGTACTGGGTTAATCTGTCTTTCCTGACCTAGGAGTACTGTGCTAATCTATCTTTCATTACCCAGGAGTACTGGGTTAATCTGTCTTTCCTGACCTGGAGTACTGTGCTAATCTATCTTTCATTACCCAAGAGTACTGGGTTAATCTATCTTTCCTGACCCAGGAGTGCTGTGCTAATCTATTTTTCTTTACCCAAGAGTACTGTGCTAATCTATCTTTCCTGACCCAGGAGTACTGTGCTAATCTATTTTTCTTTACCCAAGAGTACTGTGCTAATCTATCTTTCATTACCCAGGAGTACTGGGTTAATCTATCTTTCCTGACCCAAGAGTGCTGTGCTAATCTATCTTTCTTTACCCAAGAGTACTGTGCTAATCTATCTTTCCTGACCCAGGAGTACTGTGCTAATCTATTTTTCTTTACCCAAGAGTACTGTGCTAATCTATCTTTCTTTACCCAAGAGTACTTTGCTAATCTATTTTTCTTTTCCCAAGAGTACTGTGCTAATCTATCTTTCTTTACCCAAGAGTACTGTGCTAATCTATCTTTCCTGACCCAGGAGTACTGTGCTAATCTATTTTTCTTTACCCAAGAGTACTGTGCTAATCTATATTTCTTTACCCAAGAGTACTGTGCTAATCTATATTTCTTTACCCAAGAGTACTGTGCTAATCTAGCTTTCCTGACCCAGGAGTACTGTGCTAATCTATCTTTCTTTACCCAGGAGTGCTGTGCTAATCTATCTTTCCTGACCCAGGAGTACTGTGCTAATCTATCTTTCTTTACCCAGGAGTGATGTGCTAACCTATCTTTCCTGACCCAGGAGTACTGTGCTATGCTAATCTATCTTTCTTTACCCAGGAGTGCTATGCTAATCTATCTTTCCTGACCCAGTTGTGCTGTGCTAATCTATCTTTCCTGACCCAGTTGTACTGTGCTAATCTATCTTTCTTGACAACCAAATGACATAATGTTTGATTCCTTTTCTTGTTACTATTTTATTGCCGCGATAATGAGATCTTTATTTCCTCCTGAGACCCAGCAGACGATTACATCCATTAAATCAGTGACTTCGCCTCTTATCTCCAATCATAACTCCACAGTCGCTACTTTCAGTGTCCCCTGTCCCTTAAATTCATCATTATCACTTCTTACGAACGGCTTCTGTGCGCAAATAACAGTGCTAAAAATGTCCAGTATTTATTGACCTATTTAAAATCTTGAGCCCTTTTAGTTAAACTTGTAATAATCACACCAGATTACAGATCTTAACATAAAAAACTAAAGTGTAGAGAAAGTAGAAGCATATAAGTACCGGTACTTAGGTGTCACCATTAATAATAAGCTAACATGATATGAGCAAGGCCAAATGCTGTATAAGAAATTCAACCAAAGACTGTTCTACCTAAAAAAACTACAATTTCGGCGTAAACAAACAAGTTGTTAACTTATTCTGTGGTCAGGACATGCTTCTATCATCTGCACGCCCTGGGTAAGCTGCGTCCACAACTCACTATGAGAACAGCCGATGCTGTAGCGGTAACTCTAATCCAGTCAAGATTGGATTACTGTAACTGTTGTTTTTGGCGTTTACCTCAGAACCAAATTCAGTAACTCCAGAAGGTACAGAATACGGCAGCACGCATTGTATCGCGGATAAAGAAATCTGACAACATCACACCAATTCTTAGAGATCTCCATTGGCTTCCTGGAGCGCATTGACTACAAAATTCTGTCCCTGGCGCAGAGCTGTATTGAAGGCTCTGCACCGGAATATCTTAAAGAACTGATTTCTAAACACGTATCCTTAAAGAACACGTTGTCTCCAACACAGTCCTTACTAAGAGTTCCCAGTGAGGATGGACACAGTGCGGTCTTCAACACAGTCCTTACTGATAGTTCCCAGTGTGGATGGACACAGTGCGGTCTTCAACACAGTCCTTATTGAGAGTTCCCAGTGTGGATGGACACAGTGCGGTCTTCAACAGAGTCCTTATTGAGAGTTCCCAGTGTGGATGGACACAGTGCGGTCTCCAACACAGTCCTTACTGAGAGTTCCCAGTGTGGATAGACACAGTGCGGTCTCCAACACAGTCCTTACTGAGAGTTCCCAGTGTGGATGGACACCGAAAAAATTCATATGGAGGGCGCTCTTTTGAAGCAATAGCGCCAAAATTATGGAACAGCTTGCCCCAATCTTTGAGGGAAATTGACAATGAACAAAAATAATTTAAGAAACATTTAAATAATTTTTTTTTTATTTAAATAGATTTAAGAAAACCAGATCGCTGTGAGCATGCTATAGTGGCATGGATACAACTGTTATATAAATATTCAATTCAATTCTACAGTGCAACAATTGGAAGCCTACTTAATATCAGAATTACCTGCTGGTGTGGGAATTCTACGTCTGATGTTAAACACCGTATAAACCAACTAATCAAGAAAGCTAGGAACATAACACAAACTAAACATACTTCACTTGAAGAACTATTTGAAGAGAGATGTTTTTCTAAAACCAAACACATTTTGGAGGACACATCGCACCCTCTGCATCACATTTACTTAGGATCGGCCCGTTCGGGACGAATTTTTCTGTCAGGGCGAGGACTGAAAGATATAAAAATTCGTTTGTTGCCCAATCTGTACGAATTTACCAGCGTGCTCCCCCGAAGTCAAAAATTTTTATGAGAACTAATAAGTCCCTGATATGGCTAAGAGAATTCACTGAATGGCTGCTTTTTTTTTTTTACTAGTGAAATAATTTATTATGAATGTCTTGTGTTCAAATTTTATTTATGTGCTGAAAATGTACAATGCAATTAAGAAACATTTCCATTTGTTTGGATCAATAAAAGAACCTTATCTTATCTTATCTTATCTTATCTTATCTTATCTTATCTTATCTTATCTTACAATCTATGATAGATGGGTCAATGCATAATGTTACAATCTATAATAGAAAAACTATTCATAATGTTACAATCTATGACAGACAGGCCAATCATAATGCTACAATCCATAATTCATTTTGGACACTGAATCCTAAAATTTATAAGTGTACAAAAAGTTAAGTTAGAAAATTTTACCTTTAAATTGGAAAAGAATTGGAACAAATGTCAAATGTCTGTCATAACCGCCCTGTCAATGTTTCTGACATGGCTCAACCTGTCATAAAATTCCTGTCAATGTTACTGAAATCGCTCAATCTGGCATAACATTCCTGTCTATCTTTTTGACATAGACCAAGCTGTCATAACATTCCTGTCAATGTTACTGACATGGCTCAGTCTGTCATGACTTTCCTGTCAATGTTACTGAGATGAATAAATCTGTCATAAAATTCCTGTCAATGTTACTGAAATCGCTCAATCTGTCATAACATTCCTGTCAATGTTACTGTCATGGGTCAACCTACCAAAACATTCCTGTCAATGTTACTGACATGGCTCAGTCTGTCATAACATTCCTGTCAATGTTACTGACATGGCTCAACCTGCCAAAACCTTCCTGTCAATGTTACTGACATGGCTCAGTCTGTCATAACATTCCTGTCAATGTTACTGACATGGCTCAACCTGCCAAAACCTTCCTGTCAATGTTACTGACATGGCTCAGTCTGCCATAACATTCCTGTCAATGTTACTGACATGGCACAACCTGCCAAAACCTTCCTGTCAATGTTACTGACATGGCTCAGTCTGTCATAACATTCCTGTCAATGTTACTGACATGGCTCCAACCAAATGGTAAAGAATGCTCTGACAAATTTAAAAACGCAGCAGACGATTCAAGTTCTTCTTGGCTGTTTTCGGTTTCAAAATGTTCTTACTAAAGTTAATCAACCCATGACCATGAAATGGAATTTATGGCGTAATTTAAACCGCCAGCAGGCATGTCGTTGGACCAGACCCCTTGCCGAGTTGCCACACAGGTCTAAAAGAGTGACAACTGGGGCCAATAAAGTGCGGCTTAAAAAAATGATGAGGTAAATAGTTTTGGTAATTTTAAATACCGGGAATGAAAAGTAAAAGCCCTCACGTACCCGAACAACATAAAGTAAATTCTGACACCACAAAAAGTCAACACTGACATTTCAAAAAAAAAAAAAAAAAAAAAAAAAAAAAACAAAAACACAAAAAAAAAAAAATAAAAAGTCAACACCAACATTTAAAAAAAAAAAAAAAAAAAAAAAAAAAGAGAACTCTGACTCTGATAATAATAAAAATTTAACAATTTTCTGATTTCAAAGTGGTGGGCCATGGACCATTTCTGCTGCATATAAGAGACCTGGCCCTGCTGCATATGGACACGCCATTGTGACAGTAGAAAAGTTGAGAAGCACTGCTTCAGAATACTAGCGATACTACTAAAAGAAAGTTCCTGATGTTTTTTGGACTCAAGCGCTCCACATATCCCCACATAGCTCCACATAACTCCACATATCCACATATAGCTCCATATACCTCCACATATGCCCAAATAGCTCCACATATCCCCACATAGCTCCACATAGCTCTACATTGCTGTACATATTCCCACATAATCCCATAAAGCTCCACATATCCCCACATATCTCCACATATCTCCACATATGTACACACAGCTCCATATATCTCCACATATGCCCACATAGCTCCACATATCCCCACATAGCTCCACATATCTCCACATAGCTCTACATTGCTCTACACATTCCCACATATCCCCATAAAGCTCCACATATCCCCACATAGCTCCATATATCGCCACATATCCACATATAGCTCCACATATCCCCACATAGCTCCACATTTACCACATATCCACACATAGCGCCACATATTCCCACATAGCTCCACATTTTTCCACATATCCACACATAGACCCACGTATTTCCAAATATTCCCACATAGCTTCACATATCCACACATAGATCCACATATCGCCTCATATCCACACATAGCTCCACATTTCTCCACATATACCCACATATCCCCACATAGTCCCACATAGCTCCCAATATCCCAACACACCTCCACATATCCCCACATAGATCCACATATCTCCATATATCTCCACATATCCCCACATATTTATTTATTTAGGCATTTTTGTATAGCGCTTACCTTAAAGCCCTAAGCGCTTTACAATTATTAAAAACATGTAAACTATTTAAACTGCTAAAGTAAAATAAAAATGTAAAACCAGAGACACTAGAGTAGTAACTACAATATCTCCACATATCCCCACACAGCTCCACATATCGCCTCATATCCACAAGTAGCTCCACATATTTCCACATATTTACACACAGCTCCACATATCGCCTCATATATACACATAGCTCCACATATTTCCACATATCCACACATATCCCCACATAGCTCCCAATATGCTAACACACCTCCACATATCCCCACATAGCTCCACATAGTTTCACATATCTCCACACAACTGCATGCATCTCCACATATCCCCACATATCGCCACACATTCATACATAGCTCCACATAGCTCTAGATATCTTCACATATCCACACATAGCTCTACATATCTACACATAGCTCCACATAAATTATAGAGTATAGCGAATAAAATAGCATACCAAAATAACAAGTCAAAAGAAAAGGTCCAAATAGTGCATTGTGTTTGCCGAGATTTTTGCCAACTTCAAACTTTGGGAACTCATACCAATTTAACAGCGGTAATATCAACAACAAAAATAACAACAGCGATACACAACTACAACAGCATCACAATATCAATAACAGCATCACAACATCAATAAAAGGATCACAAAATAAATAACAGCATCACAACATCAATAAAAGGATCACAAAATAAATAACAGCATCACAACATCAATAAAAGGATCACAAAATAAATAACAGCATCACAACATCAACAACACTGAAAGTAAAAAAAAAAATTAGAAAAGGAATAACATTTGAACAATAACAAAAAATATGAGTATTTTGTCCTTGCCCCAATTCCTGATGAGATGGAGTCGTCCAGGATCTACTGCTGGCCTGGCCAAAGCTTTCATGCTAATATTTGCACGTTTGAAGTTGACGTGGGGACCCAACAATAGCCCCACAACAGGTACACAAGTTTCCTCTCACCGATGGTATGTGTCTTAGAGTGAACGGATAAATTGAACGAAAAAATTGAATGGACAACTTGAATTGACAACTTGAACGGACAAACTGAACGGACAAATTGAACGGACCCATTGAAAGAACAAATTAAACGGACACATAGAACGGAAAAATTGAACGAAAACATTGAACGGACAAATTGAATGGACAACTTGAATGGACAACTTGAACGGACAAATTGAACGGACAAACTGAACGGACAATTTGAATGGCATAAAATAACTGATGGATATATTGGCCGTGTTGAGCGTAGTTTTAATGAAAACTTTGATTCTAAAAGTGAGAGGTCTCATTATTTTGTTAGAGAAATAGTATGTTAATATTTGATATGCAATATTTGGTATATAGGTATTCGGTATGTAATATTGGATATGTAATGTTTGATACGTATGAATTTATGTAAAATATTTGATATGTAGGACCTAATATTTGATAGGTTTGGCATTCGACATGTAACATTATGTTTTATGTTTGATTTGAAGTATTTGATATGTTTGGTATTCGGTATGTAATATTTGATATGTAATATTTGATGTGTATTATTTGAAATGTAATATTTCATATGAAGGGGTTCGGTATGTAATATTTGATATGTGATGATTGACATGAACAATCCACCGTGATAATATTTGATATTTAATATCTGCTATGTAACATTCGATATGTCATATTTGATGTGTAGTCTCTCTTGTGATAATGACTGAATGACACGTTATTAATGGCAGTTTAAGCGTTGAAAATTTAAGTAGGACAATTATTTTTTCTTCTTCTTTTTTTTTAAGGTCTGCTTTTTGACAGTCCTGACAATACACATATTTACAAATATCAACATAGTACTGAAAGAATATTAACTTACCAATATATAGATTTGACCTACAGCTGCATTCATTTGAACTGTGTGACCTATTTTGAATAAGTATTCAAAAAGGTCCACTTTAAAAAAAAAAAAAGAGAATTTTGGTTTCTAAAACTGATTACAATGGCCCTGGTGGGCAGATTCCTGACCTTTTTTTTTAGTCCAGTTTTTCCCGCAAACCCCCCCCCCCCCCCCCACCCCCTTTGTAAAGTTTGCTTTCAGTTAGGCGCCCGTCGTAGCCGCAGTCTCAATACTGTTGTGTAGGACTCGCCCTTCAAACCATCGCCCCCCCCCCCCGGGTCATCACAATTATACAATCAGCAGGGGCGTATGACGTCACCAAGGTCATATGGCATCACCAAGGGCATATGAGATCAAAGTGTTTAAAAAGGCACCAGGCCTATATGACACCTAAAGAAATATAGATCTTTAATTAAGAAAGTGTTCAATTGTGAATGGATGCAAGGAGGCGGACTAACATTACAGAGCGCCCATGGTGAGTAGGCGTACTATCATTGATCTATGTTGACATCGTCATAGCTCGTGAATTTCAGTCTTGTGTCAATTAATCTCAATGTGCATTATTCTCAATGTGCATTATTCTCAATGTGTATAAATTTTAACAATACAGGAAACAACTTATTATCAAAAGTGGAGAAAAAAATCATTCTAAGGCACAATTTTCCCTTTAAGCTGCGCGGCCGCGCAGTAATCTCCCAGACGCCGCGCAGCAGTTTTGAGTACCGCGCAGCAGTTTTGAGTACCGCGCAGCTAATTTCCACTTAAGGGTGTGTTTGTGTCTGTAGGCTGTAAAATTTGCGCACACAAAAATTGATGCTGTAAAAATTTGCACAGAAATTTATGATTTTGCACACGAACCAACAAAGCTTAGAGGGAACATTGGCTAAGGCAGCTGGTCGATTTTGCCCAAGCTTAAGTACGCCTAGGTGTATAAAGTTTGTAAAGGGATGTAGTGGTAGGGATCTAGGATCGAACCAAAAACTGAAAGAGACAGAGGCAAGGAGCACAACGCTACTAACAAACCCTTGAGAAGAGATCGTGGCACTTGAGAAACATGTACACATGAGTAGTCGGGGGTGTTGGAATAAATTATAGTACTGAGACCACGTATCCTAAAAGTACTTGGTGGGGCACCGAGGGTAGGGGGGGGGAGGGGGAGGGGGGAAATCTACAATGGCGCCTTACTTTGAAAGTTTTATGTTTTCAGTATCTTGATTTTTTTTGTATGTGCATAAATTAGAAAGTATAGTTCCAGTGGGGTGGCAGTGTGGTTGCAGTGTGGTGGCAGTGTGGTGGCAGTGTGGTGGCGGTGTGGTGACGGTGTGGTGGCAGTGTGGTGGCGGTGTGGTGGCAGTGTGTTGGCAGTATGGTGGCGGTGTGGTGGGAGTGTGGTGGCAGTGTCGTGGCAGTGGGGTGGGAGGGTGTTGGCAGTGTGGTGGTGTTGGAATGGTTGGTAAAATGTGGTTTGAATGGTTGGTAAAATGTGGTTGGCAGTATGGTGGCAGTGTGTTGGAAGTGTGTTGGCAGTGTCGTGGCAGTGGGGTGGCAGTGTGTTGGCAGTGTGGTGGCAGTGTGGTGGCAGTGTGGTGGCAGTGTGGTGGCAGTGTGGTGCAAGCATGGTGATGGTGCAATGATGGTCTAGTGACAGTGCTGTGATTGCTGGAGTGACAGTGCGTTGATGGTGTAGTGACAGCAGTGATGGTGTAAAGACTGTGCGGTGATGATGTAGTGACAGCAGTGATGGTGTAAAGACAGTGCGGTGATGATGTAGTGACAGCAGTGATGGTGTAAAGACAGTGCGGTGATGATATAGTGACAGCAGTGAGGGTGTAAAGACTGTGCGGTGATGATGTAGTGACAGCAGTGATGGTGTAAAGACAGTGCGGTGATGATGTAGTGACAGCAGTGATGGTGTAAAGACAGTGCGTTGATGATGTAGTGACAGCAGTGATGGTGTTAAGACAGTGCGGTGATGATGTAGTGACAGCAGTGATGGTGTGATGACAGTGCGGTGATGATGTAGTGACAGCAGTGATGGTGTGATGACAGTGCGGTGATGATGTAGTGACAGCAGTGATGGTATGAAGACAGTGCGGTGATGATGTAGTGACAGCAGTGATGGTGTGAAGACAGTAGGGTGATGATGTAGTGACAGCAGTGATGGTGTGAAGACAGTGCGGTGATGATGTAGTGACAGCAGTGATGGTGTGAAGACAGTGCGGTGATGATGTAGTGACAGCAATGATGGTGTAAAGACAGTGCGGTAATGATGTGGGCTTAGTGCAGAGACGGTGTAGTGACAGCACGGGGGCAATGTGATGTCAGTTTGGTGACAATGTGGTGACACTCATGCACCGTTAGATATTTATGAGAGATAGAAACAAGGCCATTTGTGTACTAAGCCCCCCCCCCCGCGCCATAGTCACAACTACATCACACATCTATCACAACTTTATCACAAATCTATCACAACCCTATCACAAATCTATAACAACCCGATCACAAATATATCACAAACCTATCACAAATCTATCACAACCCTATCACAAATATATCACAAATATATCACAAATCTATTACAAATCAATTTAAAACTATCACAAATCTATCGCAACTCCAATATTGATACTTGAACTTCATAGCGCAAACAGTAGGGGGCACATTGGTATCTGGCACAAAGCGCCAATACATGGATACCGAGGCCTTAGCGAGGTGGGGGGAGGGGGCCAGGGGGGGACGGATGTACCCGGGGGCCAGCTAGTTAGGGGCGCCAAAATGTGCTTTGACATTATTTTATTGATGAAAATAGTGGGGTTAAGAGTAGAAAAAAGAAAAGGTGGCGCTTTAAAATGAATCTTGTCCCAGGGTGGCAAACACCCTCGCTACGACTCTGCTTGGATATTTATAGAATATACCAACTATAACATTAATATATGAATCATACACATACTACATTAATAACAATATTATACATAGCAAAAGACCATGACGTGGATACATGGAACAAACAAACCATTACATCGATATGTGGGACAGAAATACCATTACTTGCATATGTGGGGACAAAATTGTTGAAAAAAATATTCTGGCGAATTAGCCGATACCATAACCAATCGTTGTGAATAAATACATACATAATTAATAGACTCGAGCTCAGTGCGCAATTATCGTTAAAATAATCTATTTACCTCAGCCAATGAATTCATGATTTCATTATGATATGACAGAAAAGTGCGCATATACATAAAGGCTTCGCTCCCTTTGTGGATGGAAATATGAAATTTGAATTAGATTCGCTCCCCTCAAAGCGCTTCTAAATTCTGTCATTGACGACATGACAAGGGGAAAAACCCAGGATGTCTTTGTTAATCTATATTCACTGCACGCGTTGTAAAGAGGTAAGAGTGGCCGTTTGTGCTGATTACGTCCCTTGGCTTGTCATCAAACGGAAAATAACTGACGTAGTTATTGGTGTATAGAGCAAACAATACAAAAAGGGGGGGGGGGGCGGTTCGGCAAACAAGCCGTTTGTCATGCATGGTAGTACAATTAAAATATGAAATGAAGGGGCGTATCAAATATTCGCGTTGTAAAGAGGTAAGAGTGGCCGTTTGTGCTGATTACGTCCCTTGGCTTGTCATCAAACGGAAAATAACTGACGTAGTTATTGGTGTATAGAGCAAACAATACAAAAAGGGTGGGGGGGTCGGTTCGGCAAACAAGCCGTTTGTCATGCATGTTAGTACAATTAAAATATGAAATGAAGGTGCGTATCAAATATTAGGACGGGGAGGTGAGAAGGGGGAAGTGGGGGAGGGGGTTTAGAGCAATAGAGGTCATACCTCGTTCAAGGTGACCCCTGAATCATGCCAGTACCACATCCTGATATCAGCTTATAACAGTAGGGACAACTTGGAAACACGCAGCCAGGGGCGCGGTCAGGAAGGGGAATACGCCCCTGAAATCGTTCTTAACAGAAATATTCATCTAGAAATCGTAGTACCCATAATAGTCTGATCCCGAATGGTTAGCGTTGTCTCAAGTCTTTACCTGGGCCTTTAGGGTTGTCTCAAGTCCATCCATGACTTTGTAGCATCATTTCAAGTCTGCCCTTGCCTAGTAGTATTGTCTAAAATCTGTCTCTGATTTTGTAGTATTGTCTAAAGTCTGTCCATAACTTTGTAGAATTGTCTAAAGTCTGTCAATAACTTTGTAGTACTGTCTAAAGTCTGTCATTGACTTTGTAGTATTCTCTAAAGTCTGTCTATGACTTTGTAGTATTGTCTATATTCTGTCCCTGACTTTTTAGTATTGTCTCACGCTATTTGACGCATCGCCTTCCCTTGTATTTTGCCATTTGAACCAGCTACTCCTGATCTCTGTTTCATTTGAATCCAGCTACACATTAAATCTTCAAAATTCCTAATATCTGTTTCACTGTATTCTTGAAGAAACATGGGACATTCAACATAATGCAAACCAGCTCTAAATAACATAGTGATATATATCCCTTTTTAATTATAGTGCAAACCATTTACAATTGTAGCGATAATCCCAAATGTTTGGTGAGGAACCCGACCATAAACGTAATGGAAGGGTAGAACGATCGGCTGATTTATAATTATAGCTCTGAATCTCGGTGTTGAACACCCCCCCCGCCTTTTCTCCATACCTAAATGTATTATTGTAATTATGATCTGACAGAAGAAAATCATTACTTTCATGAGAAGAACAACGTTCTTCTAGTACTTCGTCAGCAGATAGAATTACAACAGTCAATGTTAAAATAGTCTTGAGAGAACAAAGTTCTCCTAGTACTTCACCAGCAGATAGAATTACAACAGTTAATGTTAAAATAGTCTTGAGAGAACAAAGTTCTCCTAGTACTTCACCAGCAGATAGAATTACAACAGTTAATGTTAAAATAGTCTTGAGAGAACAAAAATCTCCTAGTACTTCACCAGCAGATAGAATTACAACAGTTAATGTTAAAATAGTCTTGAGAGAACAAAGTTCTCCTAGTACTTCACCAGCAGATAGAATTACAACAGTTAATGTTAAAATAGTCTTGAGAGAACAAAGTTCTCCTAGTACTTCACCAGCAGATAGAATTACAACAGTTAATGTTAAAATAGTCTTGAGAGAACAAAGTTCTCCTAGTACTTCACCAGCAGATAGAATTACAACAGTTAATGTTAAAATAGTCTTGAGAGAACAAAGTTCTCCTAGTACTTCACCAGCAGATAGAATTACAACAGTTAATGTTAAAATAGTCTTGAGAGAACAGAGTTCTCCTAGTACTTCACCAGCAGATAGAATTACAACAGTTAATGTTAAAGTAGCCTTCAGAGAACAAAGTTCTCCTAGTACTTCACCAGCAGATAGAATTACAACATTTACTGTTAAAATAGTCTTGAGAGAACAAAGTTCTCCTAGTACTTCACCAGCAGATAGAATTACAACAGTTAATGTTAAAATAGTCTTGAGAGAACAGAGTTCTCCTAGTACTTCACCAGCAGATAGAATTACAACAGTTAATGTTAAAATAGTCTTGAGAGAACAAAGTTCTCCTAATACTTCGCCAGCCGATAGAATTACAACAGTTAATGTTAAAATAGTCTTGAGAGAACAAAGTTCTCCTAGTACTTCACCAGCAGATAGAATTACAACAGTTAATGTTAAAATAGTCTTGAGAGAACAAAGTTCTCTTAGTACTTCACCAGCAGATAGAATTACAACAGTTAATGTTAAAATAGTCTTGAGAGAACACAGTTCTCCTAGTACTTCACCAGCAGATAGAATTACAACAGTTAATGTTAAAATAGTATTGAGAGAACAAAGTTCTCCTAGTACTTCACCAGCAGATAGAATTACAACAGTTAATGTTAAAGTAGCCTTGAGAGAACAAAGTTCTCCTAGTACTTCACCAGCAGATAGAATTACAACAGTTAATGTTAAAATAGTCTTGAGAGAACAAAGTTCTCCTAGTACTTTACCAGCAGATAGAATTATAACAGTTAATGTTAAAATAGTCTTGAGAGAACAGAGTTCTCCTAGTACTTCACCAGCAGATAGAATTACAACAGTTAATGTTAAAATAGTCTTGAGAGAACAAAGTTCTCATAGTACTTCGCCAGCCGATAGAATTACAATAGTTAATGTTAAAATAGTCTTGAGAAACCATATTAAAGACGCTAAAATGATGGTGGCAGTCAGAAACCATGTCAAAAAAAGTTATATTTGTCGTGATAAACCAATCTTAAAAACGTTAAAAAAAAAGACTCAGATTCCGACTCTCGGAGTTGATGTCATCTCGGAGTTGATCTCATCTCGGAATTGATCTCATCTCGGAGTGCACTCTACCAACAAATGGCATCACAAAATTGCGTTTCAGATATTATTTCAAATGATAAAATGGGTTAACAAAAAGCCCAACAAAATTTATGTCATTCTATTTGATGATAATACAAAATTAACCAACCCATAAAACCTAATTTATTTCGCATAAATCTTTTATAAAATGTAATGTCGGGCAATCGGGATGGGGCTGAAAATTAATCCCCCCCCCCCCCACGACCCAAGGTTAGCAACCGCACATTCTTTTCACACCCATGAACAATATGAATATTCTAATGTCCCACCCGTTTTTACACCGCAAATTATTTTAACCAACTACTTCGGAAAAACAAATGGAAATATTACACACCAAACGCATTTTCAACTTAAAAAATCGGAAACTGATTTTTGTGGGTTAGGTATCCGAGCGGTGGCTGAAAATTTGAAAGAATAAGTTGTCATCAGCAACGAGCCTTTGTGTCAAGTTTCAGCTTGATAAGTTCACTGGAAATAGGTCGATAAGCCGTCCGAAGATTCTACCAGCCACGCTCGAAAGCGAAGTTAATATAAAGGATTTAATTTTTAAAAAAATAAACAAAGCATTTTATAATTCACAAGTACATAATTTACATAATTTTTCATTTAATAATAAAACAATAATGACCTTCTAAAAAATAAAATATCACAACACAAAGGCAAACGTCTGAGCTTTCATAAAACACTTGCACTTTGCATAGGTGTGCACATATCACTCGGAATAGGTGTGCACATATCACTTAGCATAGGTCTGAACATATCACTCAGCATAGTTGTGCACATATCACTCAGCATATGTGTAAACATATCACTCAGCATTGATGTGCACATATCACTTAACATTGGTGTACACATATCACTTAGCCTTGATGTAAACATATCACTTAGCATAGGTGTGCACATATCACTTAGCATTGATGTGCAGATATAACTTGGCATTGCTCTGCACATATCCTTTAGCATAGGTGTGCACATATCACTTAGCATTGCTGTGCACATATCCTTTAGCATTGGTGTGCACATATCACTTCGCATAAGTGTGCATTGATCACTTAGCATTGGTGTGCACGTATCACTTAGCACAGGTGTCCACATATAACTTAGTATAGGATGTTGTTCGCCCGTCTAGCATCGACGAGAACCATCGAGTCGTCCGGTGACTGATGACTTGCGCGGGTGACTTTTGTTTAAGGTGAGGAAGAGTTGCGTGGCGTCAACCTCACTCTCTTGTCCGGGCCCACCATATCCAGTGGCAAGACTCTACGTCCAGACGACCCGGGATGGGTACGGTTGTAGGAATTGTTATTATTTGCGCCCTACGGGACTCCAATCCGGGTTTGAATTCAGAGTTTCCTTCTCTTAGATGAGTTGCCGACCAAGGTTAACGAGTCTCACCCACCCGGGCTGATGTCTTCGCTTTACTGGCCTTTGGCTGGAACTTGAGGTTTGCTCAGTATAGACCATTCGGCCACCCAGTCACCCATGCAGTGAATGACCATGGCCTTCTACGTGTCTGGCCATGCTCTCAGCGATTCACACCCCTGTGCTGTCTCCGCCTTTTGTCCGTTGACCAAGTAGTGGTTCTTCCGCACAATTTGCCGGATTTAGTCTTTACATGCTATGGGGGACAAGCCCTTTTTTTTCCCCCGAAAGTTCTATGCCTTTCGGCTACCCTCAACCTGGAATCGTTGTCTGGGTTGTGGTCGCTGTGCATGTTACAGCTTCTTGGAACCACATGTAAGAGATGAGTACAGAGACTTCCGGCTGTTTCCCAACAAGATGGCTTCTTCCTATTCAGCCTAACATTAGATCTATATTGTAGTTGTATTTAGAAGGAGAAATACGTTGATAACAGCATAAATTCTGACCCTGAATGAAACCGCTAAACAATTAAAATTAATTAAAAGTTCGAATTTTCTTGCGCCGAAGCCAATTTCCAATAATCATTTTTAACAATCTCCCTTGCTTTACTGAAGCGCCTACACACTGAGATTCCTTCCTTTTGTGTATTATTATACCGCCATCTTGTTGTAGCCGGAAGTTATCCTTTGTATAGTGACAATGGAGATTTTGTTAACGAAATGTTGTTGAGGTAAATGGTCACTGAAAATGCCACTATTTTATCAGTGGCCGCCATCTTGGTTGACACGTCACGTGAAGTCATCTATCCCTATGCCTAACCTGAAACCCTAAATCGATCCATCTGCCTAAACTGAACCCTAAATCGATCCCTATGCCTAACCTGAACCCTAACTCAATCTCTAAAATAATTTAGTAAAAATAAACAAAGGGAAGTCACTCCCTGGAAAATAAGTCGTGGCATCTCGAATGATCGTTAGCCAAATTGGGGTTTCCTTCTTTTTGTGCTCTTGTGGATTTTTTTCTCCGCCATCTTGTTTCAGCCGGAAGTAGACACTTAGTATAGCACTTATCACTAGCATAGGTGTGCACATAACACTCGGCATATTTAACCCTACCTATGTGACCATGCCTATGTGACCATGCCTATGTGACCCTGCCTATGTGAACCTGCCTATGTGACCCCTGCCTATGTGACCCCTGTCTATGTGACCCCTGCCTATGTGACATCTGCCATTGTGACCACTGCCTATGTGACCCCTGCCTATGTGACCCTTGCCTATGTGACCCTTGCCTATGTGACCCTGCCTATGGGGTCACGGTGGTTGTGTTCCATCCACGGTATTCATGGACACCATAGAAAGGTTGCACTACTCTGTAGGGTCAATGAACTTGGTAGTGGAAAAATGTGAAATGTCAAGTGGGAAACCAATTTGTCACACAAATGTAGGTCATTGCACTGTTCATAAATTATCTTCATTGTCATTATTGATTCGTAACTTCAAATAAATCCATAACATTGATATTATTATATAATATCTCTTCTTTGAGTACATACATTCGCATGAGTTCTTCATTCAAAATAAGTCTAAAATACTAGGAAGAGTGAGCCTTATGCATATTAGTATCGTATTTCTTGAATTTCTAAGCCAGCGGGCGACTGCCTCATAACTTTACCTTGAATGTGTTCTATATATTCGATACTGATATTATAACTTTTCCTTGAATGTGTTCTATATATTCGATACTGACATGATAACTTTTCCTTGAATGTGTTCTTTATATTCGATACTGAGGGCAACTGCCTCATAACTTTTCCTTGAATGTGTTCTATATATTCGATACTGACATGATAACTTTTCCTTGAATGTGTTCTTTATATTCGATACTGAGGGAAACTGTCTCATAACTTTTCAGTAATTACGGTGTGAATTAGTCGCGCCGTAGAATAACCATACAAACCCTAGTAGAGGGCGTCGGTCTTAAACAACTACGCGGTCCCCCCGGGGTGGTAAGGGGGGACTTTTGAGACGTTAAATATCCACCCCAACCCAATTAATCTGTAATTCATGACGGAATTTATCTTATTAGAAGTATAGTTAAATGTTAGGTTTTTATTGCTTTGTAAATTTAATAAAGTATATTTTTGGAATAAAAAAGTACAAACTTATTAGATGTTAAAAATACAAGCTAAAATTTGTGTATGTTTTGTTAACAATTTAAAGAGCAATCAATTATATTTATTAATTTTACTTTTAAAAAGGGGAAATAAATTATCAGTTTTCACAGTTGTTAAATCAAAGATAATTTAGAGTTTTGGCTAAACTAGGCCTTTCGCACTATGACGTCTTTGCGAATTTATTTAGAACAAATTAATTTTAATTTTATTTCGCAATATTTACAACGCACTAAAATAACTGATGTTTGAGTTTTCCAGATAAATGTTATTATGGTGTAATATGTGTTCATAATATTGCTATCTAATTTTTTTTTTCATAACTTTCAAACACATATAAAAGCTTAAAATAGTTTCTTAGTTTTTACTTTAAATGTATTTGTAATGTATAATAATAATACTTACACTTTTACTAAAATACAATCGGATATATAATACTTTTTATGCATTTAAATTTATTCGTTTTCCGTAAAATAATAGAAAATAACTACGATCGTTTTTAAGAATCCGTACTTATTTTAAATCTTTTCGGTTCTTTGGCGATACGGTCAGCCTAACACATTCTTATATATATATAAGTGAATGTTTGTCTGTTTGTGGGCGTGTTTGTTCTACAAAGGCTTTTACATGGATTGATGGATCTTGACCAAACTTGGCACATATATCCATCATGATCCAGAAGGAACTCTTAAGGTGTTATGAACGTTTTATAACATTCCGTTTGGGGCTGGGGGCCCCGAATTCGTTTTTTCCCTCCCTTAAATGCGCTATATAAATAAAATTAACAACAAATACTCCTACATGAGTAGATGCATCTTGATCAAACCTAGTACACATATACTTTATTATCTATATTGAAATACAGATGGGTATTGAGCTCATAATGTCCATTCATATGGGGCTGGTAGCCCCGTTTCATTTTTCCTTATATAAGCTATATAAATATTAAATAGACTTAATACTCCTACGCGAATGGATGTATCTTGATCAAACTAATTACACATACACATGATCATCCATATTTAAATACGGATGGGTATTGACCTCATAATATCCATTCCTATGGGACCGGGGGCCCCGTTTCATTTTTTCTTATATAAGCCATATAAATATCAATAGGCTTACACAACACTATAGTTTCTATGGGGAAAGAGTTAAAAAGAACATTTTACAATGAAAATAATGAATAAATAATTTAATTATATAATAATTCAATAAAGTTTAGTTTGTTAATTCCACGTATTAAAGGTAATAATCTCTATTACTCCACGTGGTTTGTTGCCATTTGTTCTACCAATCCTCCCACGTCTGCGGCTCCTTCAAAAATCTTATACGTCCATACACTTAGACTTTATTTCGTTATTTTTAATGTTAACCCTTGATGTCTAGTCAGTTTTTTTTTTTTCTCTTTCATGAAACATAGCAGTCCTTGGCATTAACGTATTAGCGGTTGTGGGTCTAGAGTACAGGAACTGGGAAATAAATGTAAACAAACCTAAATACAGATAAATGGACAAAGTTTATTGTATGTAGGCTTGAAAGGTCATATAAAAATAATTTTCAAGTTAAAGCAATCTTGAAAATGCGAAAAAAACATGATTTTTCTAAATGTATTTACATTCAAGTCCATATTCACGTCTTTGTTTGGTGTGCTAAGGGTTGATTAAAAAAAAAAAGAAGAAACATATTTATATGACGCAATTGGAAATTTAATAAGTGGACTTGAGTGATGGGTGAAAAATTCCTTGCCAATAAAATAATTTGGCTGATAGATAGCAATGGCATCGGTGGCCCATTTTCATGGATAAGTGTGGAATTCATGGCCCATTTTCGTAGATAGTAGTCAGATCGTTGATCCATATGCATAGATGGTAGTGAATTGGTGGTCCATTTTAGTAGATAATAGTGGATTTAATGTTCTATTTTCAAAGGGGTAGAATTGGTGTTCCATTATCATAGATAGTATCGGATTGACGGTCCATTTTCCTAGATAGTAGTGGAGGTGGTGGTCTATCTTTATTGATGTTAGATGTTGGTTGTGTTTGTTAGGCTTGAACATCTGATAAATGAGTGTTTGAAAACAAGAAATATCTTCTTGCCATTCGACCTTCAAATGTCATTGAATTTCCATACTTAACTTGTGTAAACTTGCTCATTTCTTTATTTAATGATCAAGAAATTGTTGATGTTTTGTCCCCGAGGAGAACAGGGAGGTAGGAGTGATGGGTAAGGGGGGTGGGTGGGTGGGGGTTGGGGGTAGGTGGGGTGAGGGGGTGAGTGGGTGTGAGGGGGTGGGTAGGGTGAGGGCTGGGTAGGGTGAGGGAGTGGGTAGGGGTAAGGGGGAGGGTAGGGTGAGAGGGTGGGTAGGGTGAGAGGGTCGGTAGGGTGAGGGGTGGGTGGGGTAAGGAGTGGGTGGGGTAAGCGGATGGGGGGGTGAGGGTCTGTATGGAATTAGTTGGTCTCTTATGGGTAAGGGGGAGGGTAGGGTGAGAGGGTGGGTAGGGTGAGAGGGTCGGTAGGGTGAGGGGTGGGTGGGGTAAGGAGTGGGTGGGGTAAGCGGATGGGGGGGGTGAGGGTCTGTATGGAATTAGTTGGTCTCTTAATCTTTAAATTTATTTGATTGTTTTCTTCTTCCAAATCCTGTGACATGTGCCAGATACCAATAAATTTACTATGGGTTAAAGCGCTACTTTCTACGTACCCGGAGATAAGGCAACACATTACAATATTTAATTCTATTTAAAGATCTAAGACGACGTTATTTAAGACTTGATGTTTCGATAGAATCAACATAAAACAGACGGGAAGGGTGGAAGCTTTCAAGGTAGCTGATAACAAAGAATAAGACATGCCCCCCACCCCCATATTTGCTAATTCTTTGTGCTTGCAGGGTAGGTGCACTGTCACTGAGTGTTGGATACAAAGGGGAGGGCACTGTCACTGAGTGGTGGATACAAAGGGGAGGGGAGGGCACTGTCACTGAGTGGTGGATATAACGGGGAGGGCACTGTCATTGAGTGGTGGATACAAGGGGGAGTGGAAGGCACTGTCACTGAGTGGTGGATACAAGGGGAGGGGAGGGCACTGTCACTGAGTGGTTGATAAAAGGGGGAGGGGAAGACACTGTCACTGAGTGGTTGATACAAGGGAAAGGGGAGGGTACTGTCACTGAGTGGTTGATACAAGGAAGAGGGGAGGGTACTGTCACTGAATGGTTGATACAAGGGGAGGGGAGGGCACTGTCAATGAGTGGTGGATACAAGTGGGAGGGGAAGGCACTATCACCGAGTGGTTGATACAAGGGGAGGGGAGGGCACTGTCACTGAGTGGTGGATACAAGGGGAGGGGAGAGCACTGTCACTGAGTGGTGGATACATGGGGAGGGAGGGCACTGTCACTGAGTGGTTGATACAAGGGGGAGGGGAAGGCACTGTCACTGAGTGGTTGATAGAGGGAGAGGGGAGGGCACTGTCACTGAGTGGTGGATACAAGGGGAGGGGAGGGCGCTGTTGCAGCATCTCTTTGCTTGATGATAGCCTGAGGTTTCCGAATTCAAGTTGTACTGATCAATTGATTTATCTAAGATACTGAAAACGTCCTTCCCGTTTGTTGTATACATACGAAGCACATTAGCTAATTCTTCTGTGACTTAAAAATCACTCATGAGTCCGCGGGCCGGATAAACCAAAGTCGTGGGCCGGATAAACCAACGTCGCGGGCCGGATATGGCCCACAGGCTGTACATTAATGTACTTTATTAGTTGTAATTTTGTAAACACTTTTTATCTTATTTCGAAAGTGTTACGTAGTTTATAGGATGGTTGGGGGGGGGGGAGATGTCTGCGAATTGTGACAGATTTTTACAAGGGGGAGAGGTTTCTGAGATTTGTGACATATTGTAACGGTGGGAGAGGTGTGTGCGAATTGTGACAGATTGTTACATGGGCGAGAGGAGTCTGAGATTTGTGACAGATTGTGACTGGGGGGAGAAGTGCTTGAGATTTTTTACAGATTGTGACAGGGGGGGGGAGAGGCGGTACAAGTTTTTCAAAAAATAGCGTGACGTACTTTATGGTCGGCCCCTAAAGGCACAGGCCTTTGTGTTATAGACACTAAGACAAGAACAGGTGCTAAACTAAAGGCACAGGCCTTTGTGTTATAGACACTAAGACAAGAACAGGTGCTAAACTAAAGGCACAGGCCTTTGTGTTATAGACACTAAGACAAGAACAGGTGCTAAACTAAAGGCATAGGCCTTTGTGTTATATTTGTGTTATAGACACTAAGACAAGAACAGGTGCTAAACTAAAGGCACAGGCCTTTGTGTTATAGACACTAAAACAAGAACAGGTGCTAAACTAAAGGCACATGCCTTTGTGTTATAGACACTAAGACAAGAACAGGTGCTAAACTAAAGGCACAGGCTTTTGTGTTATAGACACTAAGACAAGAACAGGTGCTAAACTAAAGGTACAGGCCTTTGTGTTATAGACACTAAGACAAGAACAGATGCTAAACTAAAGGCACAGGCCTTTGTGCTTTAGACACTAAGACAAGAACAGGTGCTAAACTAAAGGCACATGCCTTTGTGTTATAGACACTAAGACAAGAACAGGTGCTAAACTAAAGGCACAGGCCTTTGTGTTATAGACACTAAGACAAGAACAGGTGCTAAACTAAAGGCACAGGCCTTTGTGTTATAGACACTAAGACAAGAACAGGTGCTAAACTAAAGGCACAGGCCTTTGTGTTATAGACACTAAGACAAGAACAGGTGCTAAACTAAAGGCATAGGCCTTTGTGTTATATTTGTGTTATAGACACTAAGACAAGAACAGGTGCTAAACTAAAGGCACAGGCCTGTGTGTTATAGACACTAAGACAAGAACAGGTGCTAAACTAAAGGCACAGGCCTTTGTGTTGTAGACACCAAGACAAGAACAGACGCTAAACTATAATTTCGTTTCCATGTGGCCAGGGAAAAATCTTAAGGTCTGATTTTACATGTTCACTAGCATGTCTAATTATAGAACCAAGTAGAACCCTCGGGGGCTTACTTGAGGCAAGACCAAAAGCCAGGTACTTTGTTTTTTATACGTTCATGTATCGCATAGAAGAGCCACGTATTATTAAGCGCTCGTTCGTGGTGGTGGGTTCAAATCTCATCTACTTCCAAAACTGTTTTATATTTTATGAACGCAATTGTAATAGCAATAATTTTGTAGAGCTTAAAGAAGTAGCCCCATATGTATTGTAAATTAGAGCAATTTCACAGACGACCACTCGCTCCCCCCCCCCATCTCTCTCTCTCCTCCCCCACCCTGAAGTTAAAACGGGGGTTAGAAAAAAAGAAATGCTATTCATTGACTGTGGCAATGGATCTCATAGTGCAGTGGTGTTTCCTACTGTAGATAACAATAAACTCTCTTTAATAGCCCAAATCAGGCGTGGGAAACCTACGACCTTGAGGCCACATGTGACCTTCGGGGTTTTCAATTATGTGCTATCTTTTGAATGAATGCAAATTTTGACAAACAAATCATTTTATTTTTTTGCTCAACTTTCCAGGAAATTGTCGTAACATTTAACATGTAACAGGTAACTTAATTGTTTTAACACGATTTTATTGCGCCTCTATGTGCATTTAAATCAAAAACATAATTTGCGCAAACAGATAATATTAATGGAACATAGGGGTCCATTCAAAATTGTGTGCATAAATTTGAATATATTATGCAAATGAAGTTCATTGACTGCGACCACATCTGATTTCAACTCACAGAACTATCTAAATGACAGACCAAAGTACTATCTCAATTCTAGATCACAGTACTATCTAAATGACAGAACACAGTACATATAAATGACAGATCACGGTACATCTAAATGACAGATCACAATACATCTAAATGACAGATCACAGTACACCTAAATGACAGATCACAGTACTATCTAAATGACAGGTCACAGTACATCTTAATGACAGATCTACTTACATCTTAATGACAGATCACAGTATATCTAAATGACAGATCCCAGTACATCTAAATGATAGATCACAGTAGATCTAAATGAAAGATCATAGTACATCTAAATGACAGATCACACTACAGCTCAATGCCTCATCACAGTACTATCTAAATGACAGATCACAGTACACCTTAATGACAGATCACAGTACATCTAAATGATAGATCACTGTACACCTAAATGATCGAGCACAGTACATCTAAGTGACAGATCACAGTACACCTTACTGACAGATCACAGTATATCTATATGACAGATCAGAGTACATCTAAATAGCAGATCACAGTACATCTAAATGACAGATCACGGTACACCTAAATGACAGATCACAGTAATTCTAAATGACATATCCCAGTACATCTAAATGACAGATCGCAGTACTATCTAAATGACAGGTCACAGTACATCTTAATGACAGATTACAGTACAATCAAAATGAAACATCACAATAATATCTAAATGAGAGACCACAGTACTATCTAAATAACAGATCACAGTACATCTAAATGACAGATCACAGTACATCTTAATGACAGATCACAGTACATCTAAATGACAGATCACAGTACATCTTAATGACAGATCACAGTACATCTAAATGACAGATCACAGTACATCTTAATGACAGATCACAGTACATCTAAATGACAGATCACAGTACATCTTAATGACAGATCACAGTACAGCTAAATGACAGATCACAGTACACCCAAATGACAGATCACAGTACATATAAATGACAGATCACTGTAGATCTTAATAACCGACTAAAGTGCACTTCATTAGTCGAGGGTGTCCACATGTGCCGCCATCCATTCTATGAACATTTTGGAGTGTCCCCCTGTCACAAACAATTTGTACAAGACGTACGGACTGATGCACCTATTGTGTTTCAACGTCTAATTCACCAGTCAAGTCTTCCAACCTACCACACAACCCCCGTGTAGTATCACGTTGAAATGACCCCCCCCCCCCTTTTTACCACGACACTCTGTTTGATGGTTAAGCAAGCACGTGACTTTTTGGCACGAGTAAACAAACCCTAGGTAGGCTCCCTTTAAAGAGTGCAGTCCCCTACGTTTACTAAGTGAAGTGGAACAACACCAATATCAAAATGAACGACCTCAAAACAATCAAATTTCAAAAGATTTAAATTTTCAGAACAATCAAATGTCAGAAAAAGCAAATTTCAGATTAATAAAAAATCAGAACAAAGGTCAGAACGATCAAGTTCGGAGTGTTCAATCAATCAGAACGATCAAGTTCTGAGTGTTCAATCAATTAAACAATAACTCTACATTACAGTAACTTGTGATGGTGTTGGTATATGGTACATTTTATTTGCCCGCCTCTAGGCAATGGTCTTTGATGGAACAAAAAAACTTGTTTTGTTTGTCCGTATATCTTTTTATTCGATCATAGTTCAGTTTATTCGATGATATTTCAGTTAATCGATCATATTTCAGTTTATTCGATCATATTTCAGTTTATTCGATGATATTTCAGTTAATCGATCATATTTCAGTTTATTCGATGATATTTCAGTTTATTCGATCATATTTCAGTTTATTCGATCATATTTCAGTTTATTCGATCATATTTCAGTTTATTCGATCATAGTTCAGTTTATTCGATGATATTTCAGTTTATTCGATCATATTTCAGTTTATTCGATCATATTTCAGTTTATTCGATCATATTTCAGTTTATTCGATGATATTTCAGTTTATTCGATCATATTTCAGTTTATTCGATCATATTTCAGTTTATTCGATCATAGTTCAGTTTATTCGATGATATTTCAGTTTATTCGATCATATTTCAGTTTATTCGATCATATTTCAGTTTATTCGATCATATTTCAGTTTATTCGATCATATTTCAGTTTATTCGATCCTATTTCAGTTTATTCGATCATATTTCCGTTTATTCGATCATATTTCAGTTTTTTCGATCATATTTCAGTTTATTCGATCATATTTCAGTTAATCGATCATATTTCAGTTTATTCAATCATATTTCAGTTTATTCGATCCTATTTAAGTTTATTCGATCATATTTCAGTTAATCGATCATATTTCAGTTTATTCGATGATATTTCAGTTTATTCGATCATATTTCAGTTTATTCGATCATATTTCAATTTATTCGACCATATTTCTGTTTATGAAATAGAATCAAAGAAACTCCAAGAAATCTATTAGCTACATGATTATTAAATGCTTTCTTGACTGATTAATTCACCGTCATAATAAAAGTAGGACCGACACTATGTGACAAAACCATGTACCTGACGAATCACTGGCATACATCGAGCAATCAGTACCAGAAGGATAGCGGACCAATTACAGGCCCACACAAGTCCTCCAGGTAAGTGGCCCAAGGTGACTAGTTATGGCAGTTCCATCAGGTGGCCGATTATAATAATTATTAATAACCATGTACAGATAATTAATTCGGCTTAATTTGACGCACGCTCGGCTCGTTCTGGCCATTTCCATTGAAGACCGTTCTTTACTACTGACAGCAGCAGAGATAAGATGCGACTTTGGTGCGTAATAAAATTTTAGAGGACATTAGAATGTTGGTCAGTCTTGACAGAAAGTCAGGGTAGTCGGACGGTAGCAACCCACTGAACACCTGGGTTAAAGGATAACATTTTAATAATTTTTTTTTAAATTAAAAAAAATGTGCGGTTTTTCACTGGTCTGTTGCGCAAATCTCACTTTGAGCGTGAGCAATTCATGACTTCGAGACATCAGATCATTCATGACTTAAACTGAAGATTCTTGTCACCGCTGACGGACATTGTGATTCCAGAATATACAAGTTCCAGGATTTTTATTGTTGTGAAAAGTAAGATTAATGTAATAATTTATTTTATCTTACGAGTTGCACCTCTCGGCAGCGATGTGTTTAATTTTCTGTCCATTTATACAACTCGTTATAGCCCGGCAAACAATGGCGACAGCAATGCGCGAACTTCCCATCTACTTAAGTTACTTAACAAAACGTGCAGTCAAGTAACTCAAGTATTTAAGAATGCCAAAAGTAGTGATGCACCCCCTCCGCACTGTGTACGCTATCCTTGAACTATATTAATATTCTGATGCGCCCCCCCCCCAAACTTTGTTTTTTACACAGCGTATTTGTTACTTCATGTTTAAAATAAGAGTACTTAAATTTAAGTTGAAAAATAAACTATACGCACCAAATGCAACGTCAGTATTTTAAAGAATATCATGTAACGCAGTTATCGAGAATTTCATTTCGCGTGGTATTGAACATCACTATCACACCATACTTTTTTTAAATACCAAGAGAATCATATGTATAGATGTCGCCAATGTTCCCTCTAAGGTTTGTTGGTTCGTGTGCAAAATCATAAAGTTGTGTGCAAAATTTTACACCATCATTTTTTTTGTGCGCAAAATTTTACAGCCTACATGCACAGACACACACTTAAGTGGAAATTAGCTGCGCGTTACTCAAAACTGCTGCGCGGCGTCTGTGAGATTTCTGCGCGGCCGCGCAGCCGCGCAGCTTAAAGGGAACATTGGATGTCAACTTTTATAAGTGGACTTGTTATTTGAATAAAACCATCTACATACACGTATTCACCTACTGGCATCATCAGATCTCTAGAGTTAAAATCAGTACTCATCTAGTTAAACTACATGTACATCTAGAATGTCAAACATGTACACTGTGTGTAATACACAAATGTAATACATCGGACATTTTTACTATATCTACCAGTAAAAGAATAGAAAATACCAAACTATATGAAAATGTGACTTCTACATTTCCTCTAAATTCGATGCCGACATCTCACAATAATTACCCTCATGTCGTAGAAACTCCTTTTAAACATGCGCGCGTGACCCCAACAATTCGAACCCACAATGCGGCTACGTCACTTCTTAGGTGACAGCGCGTGCTGTGGACAACGTGAGGTGATTGGCTCAATAAGAAGGGATACTCTTTTATAAAATAATGGCGCCCTAGATCACAACCAGGCGTGCTTTGTTTCGCGTAGCGCTGTGTAACTGTAGACGTGAGAGTCTGAAACATCATTGCCCGAGGGTTTGATTTCTGCACGGGCCCTGTTCAACCTTCCGGTGATCAAAGTAGCGCTACCTGCCCGACTGGCGGGTCCTAATGAATCGGTTGCCCGCTAAAGCTTTAATTGAAAGAATTTTTTTTTTTCAAATACTCAAAAGAGTTTTTCCACGTCGCTAGAAGAAATACGTTCATGTACGTACAGTGTATGATACAAGATTGTGTATCAAGATGTGTATCAAGATGTACCATGATGAACAGTTCATCTTCTTACTAGTCTTATCAACTCATATAGTCAGCGCATATTAAGATATTAAGAAGGGGTTCCCAACGTGGTGGAGATGTGAAGATTGTGGGCAGAAAATTTAGTATCTGGGGAGTAATTTATTTCTATATCAAAGGGCGTCGGGGTGCACTGCTTGGCAGGACAGGGGGCGGATCATTAAACATTTAGGTACTCAAGTGAGGATTGTGGGCGTTGGGATGGAAAGTATTGAGAACCACTGGTACAAAACTAAAGTACAGTATGGGGAAAGTTCGACGAGGACTTGTGCCCCCCCCTCCATTAGCGTCCCCTTCGCAGTAAACAAAGAAATGTTTAAAGACATTAAGAAAATAATGGTGGGTGGGGGGCGGGGGGGGGGGGG
>CAXITT010000349.1:97193-106409 GCA_964033795.1 Lymnaea stagnalis | reverse complement strand
CCACCCCTCCAACACCCCCTGCAACCCCCCCCCCCCCCCCCCCCCCCACCCGCTCCCCCCCCCATTCGTAACTCCCCCCACCGCCTACCCCCCCCCCCACCACACCCTGACTCTTCCCAGGACCCCCTTGAGTCCTCCGATCACCCCTATCCTCCTCCACCACCCCACTAACTCCTCCCGCTACTGCCATGTTTTTGACTTGAGGAAAACGAGGAACTAGAAAACAATTTGGACAAAACAAGAAAACAATATTTTTTCATGTTATAGTTACACGACTAGTGTGAAGGGAAGAATAGTGAAATTGGTTTTACTTTGGCCTAATTTAACTTGAGAAATATTAGACCAATGTCAGACCAAAGAACTTATTGATATACAAAACACATAACTTTATAACACATCTAGTTTATAAACACACCTACTGAGCATTGTATGTATATATATATATATATATATATATATATATATATATATATATTATAAACATGTTACATAAGTTAATACATGATTCTTAAATTCAGTAAAAGTTCACACATAGATTGTGTATTGGTAGCAAAATGCTTTAACGAATGTGCTGTCTTTGTAGGTGACTAGACTGGCATTTGTCTTTTCCTCAAGTTTATTTTATTTTCTTGCAGCTATTTATTTACAAACGCACTTGAATAAACCATTTGCCATAGATTATTCTAAGACACACACTAACTAAAAACGTAAAAAAGAAATGAGTCGGTTGGAAGAAGGGATTGGGTTGGGACATGCGATGGGCTGGGGGTCGCTTCTTGTCTCCCACGATTGCTTTCCTCTAGCGCACGACTCCTAAACTGCACGTGACCGTAGCCTCGTTACAAAAAATGACAAGCTAACATGTGATCGTGATGCAACAAATGGCGACACGAAGTCAAATTTGATCAAGTCTAGCTCTGCATGCGCCATTGTTGCCTTTGACACAACTTGCGCCCCCCCCCCCCTCACTCTGCCCTGGATTAAATATGTTGGTTACGACCTTAGCTGCCCCATGAGAGTTGACGTCACTATAAGAGATCCGAATTACAAAAAGATAAAATGTATATTTTTTACAAAAAATGACAAGCTAACATGTGATCGTGATGCAACAAATGGCGACACGAAGTCAAATTTGATCAAGTCTAGCTCTGCATGCGCCATTGTTGCCTTTGACACAACTTGCGCCCCCCCCCCTCACTCTGCCCTGGATTAAATATGTTGGTTACGACCTTAGCTGCCCCATGAGAGTTGACGTCACTATAAGAGATCCGAATTACAAAAAGATAAAATGTATATTTCAGTGGTGAAAAAGTTGCAGCAGACGACACTCAGGTTTTAATATAATTAGACATTCTAGCATCTGTTTCCTGTAGAACAGTGCATACCAGCGGTTTTCTTTAAACTATATTTTTTTCAGGTGAGATTGACACACTTGGCATAGATGTGGACACTTATTCAATATTTTTCTGTGGATTTTATGAAGCAACGTCCTACACTTATGCAAGTGGTCCGTCGCAGACTCTATCAATATTAGCGTGCAGACTCTATCAATATTAGCGTGCAGACTCTATCAATATTAGCGTGCAGACTCTATCAATATTAGCGTGCAGACTCTATCAATATTAGCGTGATTTTTAATTGTTAAAATAATTTGTGAATTCTCTAATACAAAATAGCGAAATTATTTAAAGACGTTTCAAATGTTACTAAACATCATAATTTTGTGTTGCTATTCTTTCAATCAAAGTTGTTTTTAAAACTAAAAAACGTGTCGCAAGGCAACGTGCGTGGGGGCAGGGCTGTCCTTAAGGTTGCTTAACTTTGGCGCCCCGGGCAAGCTTGACTTTGGCGCCCCGGGCAAGTTTAACTTTGGCTCCTTTTTTAAGTACAATTGGAATAAAACTAAGGGTGAGTTAATGAGTTTATTACCTGTTTTAAAAAAAAAAAAATTAAAAAATAAAAATAAATAAACAAAGTACATTAATATTATTTTTCTTAACCTCTATTTGGGCAGTATGGACAATTAGCCTACCAATGAAAGTATGGACAATTAGCCTACCAATGACAGTATGGACAATTAGCCTACCAATGACAGTATGGACAATTAGCCGACCAATGACAGTATGGACAATTAGCCTACCAATGACAGTATGGACAATTAGCCTACCAATGACAGTATGGACAATTAGCCTACCAATGACAGTATGGACAATTAGCCTACCAATAACAGTATGGACAATTAGCCTACCAATGACAGTATGGACAATTAGCCTACCAATGACATTGTTTTTCCTTAGCCTTTAGATCAGCAAATCTTCTTATGGCACTTTCTATTTTTCTTACAATTGAGTGTCCGAAATGATGTGACCTATTTGGGACGATGGGGGAGGAGGGGGTGTACGATGGGGGAGGAGGGGGTGTGGAAGATGGGGTGTGGGGGGTGGGGGATGGGGATGACATCAGCCCAAATGGCGTCATTTGTGGAGATCCCTAAAATTTAAAAATAGGGGAACAAAACTATTTTCATCACAGGTCATTAAAATGTGTATTTCGGCGTGGCTTCTCCAGATCACATCAATAAACAGACGTACTAATGGTCGTGTCCTCCGTTCATATTCTGAACATTGTATCAGCAGAAAAAAAGTGTTAGAGAAGCCATTAGTCAATTTTGTCTATTTGCCATTTTACCAAACGGTTTTTAAAATAAATTATTTACCGTTCTGCACTCAGTGGCGTAGCTAGGCTTAGTGCCACCAGGGGCGTGCCAAGCTTTTTACCCCCCCCCCCCTTTTTCCCCGCAGCACCCCCCATGCCCCATTTTATAGCCATTAGTCAATTTTGTTTTTTTGCCATTTTACCAAACGGTTTTTAAAATAAATTATTTACCGTTCTGCACTCAGTGGCGTAGCTAGGCTTAGTGCCACCAGGGGCGTGCCAAGCTTTTTACCCCCCCCCCCTTTTTCCACGAAGCACCCCGCATGCCCCATTTTAATGACACGGAGAAACAAGTGCACGAACACATATCAACTGTCAAAAGTACATGGGAAATATGTAGGAAAAAAAGTGTCAGTGCCAGGGCTATTGCCAGTGCCGTTCTCAGTTCCGGTGCCAGTGTCAGTGCTATTGCCAGTGCCGTTCTCAGTGCCGGTGCCAGTGTCAGTGATATTGCCGGTGCCGTTCCCATTGCCAGTGCTAGGGTCGTTTCCAGTGCCAGTGCCACTGCCATTAACCGGTTTACCGAAACAAACTATTGGTTTAGCCGAGTCGGTTAGAATCAACTGAGCCCCATTAATGGTTATCGCTAGAATTGTTATTTTTGCTACGACTGTATTTAGCGATATACTTTTATTATGTCTGGATTTGTAGTTATTGCTATACTTGTAGTTATGAATATAGTTGAAGTTATTTCTATAGTTGTAGTTATGAATATAGTTGAAGTTATAGCTATTTTGCAGTTTATAGATATAGTTGTAATGTCATTGCTCTAGTTGTAGTCATAACTATATTTGTCGTTATATCAATAGTCGTATTTATTACCATAGCTGTAGTTATTGCTAAATTTCTAGTTATTGCTCTAGTTGTAGCTATTGCTATAGTTATATTTATAGCTATAGCTGTAGTTATTGCTATAGTTGTTGTCATAACTATTTTTGTATTTATAGCTATAGTTGTAGTTATTGCTATAGTTGTACTTATTGCTATAGTTGTAGTTATTGCTATAGTTGTAGTTATTGCTTTAGTTGTAGTTATAGCTATGGTTGTAGTTATTGCTTTAGTTGTAGTTATTGCTATAGTTGTAGTTATTGCTATAGTTGTAGTTATTGCTTTAGTTGTTGTCATAACTATGTTTGTATTTATAGCTATAGTTGTAGTTATTGCTATAGTTGTAGTTATTGCTTTAGTTGTAGTTATTGCTATAGTTGTAGTTATTGCTTTAGTTGTAGTTATAGCTATGGTTGTAGTTATTGCTATAGGTGTTGTTATTGCTATAGGTGTAGTTATAGCTATAGCTGTAGTTATTACTATAGTTGTAGTTATAACTATTGTTGTATTTATAGCTATAGTTGTAGTTGTAGCTATAGCTGTAGCTATTGTTATAGTTATAGTTATAGTTATAGCTATAGCTGTAGTTATTGCTATAGTTGTAGTTATAGCTATGGCTGTAGTTATTGCTATAGGTGTTGTTATTGCTTTGGTGTAATTATAATTATAGCTGTAGTTATTGCTATAGTTTTAGCTATAATTGTAGTTATAACTATTGTTGTATTTATAGCTATAGTTGTAGTTATAGCTATATTTGTAGTTATTGCTATAGTTGTAATTATAGCTATAGTTGTAGTTATTGCTATAGTTGTAGATTTTGCTATAGTTGTTGGTATTGCTATAGTTGTAATTTTTGCTAGAGTTGTAGTTATTGCTATTGTTGTAGTAATTGCCATAGTTGTAGTTATTGTTATAGTTGTAGTTATAGCTATAGTTGTAGTTATAGCCATAGTTGTAGTTATAGCTATAGTTGTAGTTATTACAGTCTCTCCCCTTATTACCCTTATTGCTATAGTTGTAGATATTGCTATAATTGTAGTTACTGCTATAGTTGTACCTCGTTACACTGCAACCTCGTGGCAGTGTAACATGTTAACAGACATTTTACATGACTGTGGCGTAGTGCAGTGGCGTAGTGCAGTGGCGAAGTGCAGTGGCGTAGTGCAGTGGCGTAGTGCAGTGGCGTAGTGCAGTGGCGTAGTGCAATGGCGTAGTGCAGTGGGGCAGTGCAGTGGCTTAGTGCATTGGTGTAGTATAATCATGTCATGTGTGCTTCATTGTGAAATCAAATTTTTCCTTTCTAATTAACAATTTGAAACAACTGACTTATTTCTCACTAGCAATTTGAAACAACTGACTTATTTCTCACTAGCAATTTGAAACAACTGACTTATTTCTCACTAGCAATTTGAAACAACTGACTTATTTCTCACTAGCAATTTGAAACAACTGACTTATTTCTCACTAGCAATTTGAAACAACTGACTTATTTCTCACTAGCAATTTGAAACAACTGATTTATTTCTCACTAGCAATTTGAAACAACTGACTTATTTCTCACTAGCAATTTGAAACAACTGACTTATTTCTCACTAGCAATTTGAAACAACTGACTTATTTCTCACTAGCAATTTAAAACAACTGACTTATTTCTCACTAGCAATTTGAAACAACTGACTTATTTCTCCCTAGCAATTTGAAACAACTGACTTATTTCTCCCTAGCAATTTGAAACAACTGACTTATTTCTCCCTAGCAATTTCAAACTAACATTTACCTCCCTTAACACTTTCAGTTTCATCCCTGAATAACTGAAGATGCCCCAAGAAGACGGAAGTGACGCAATGGATGACAACAGTCCACCCACCACCCCCAATGGGGACCTTCCACCCCGTAAGTATTTGTCTACAAATAGTTTAAGTTTTTACATTGTTTTGATTGGTTGAACGATCGTTAAGAAAACATACGAAACCAAATATAATCTGACCCTCATACTCGTATCTGCCACATGTAGATACACATACAATCTGACTCTCATCAACGTATCTGTCACATATAGGTACAGATATACTCTGACCCTCATACTCGTATCTGCCACATATAGACATACTATAATTTGTCCCCCACGCACGTATGTGTCACAGATAGTAAGTACATACGCCTCTCACGATAGAGGTATAAAGAGGTTTTAAGGAGGCTTTCAGACTCTTTAATTCTGTATGTTCAGTTCATATTTTATTTGAACCACTTTGATATATTACATGCTGCTTCATTTTTTTAAATATTCAAAACCATGTTAGGGGTAGGATGGGAAAAAATTTGTCTCGTGCTTGTGGTCAGGTGTGAAAAGACTTGTTTTTATATTGTTACTGATCCAAAGTACTCATATTCTTGTTGTACTGTGGATCAGTTTGCCATTCCATTGAAACACATCGCCACATGAGAAACATTAGCGCGTGAAGTCGCCATTAAACTAAAAGGGCAAATAAATAATTCATCATCGATAGAGATTTACAATACATTATATTCTGCACTTCCCATGAATGGGACTATGTCCTCCTACACTATATTCTGCACTTCCCATAAATGGGACTATGTCGTCCTACATTATATTCTGCACTTCCCATGAATGGGACTATGTCCTCCTACACTATATTCTGCACTTCCCATGAATGGGACTATGTCGTCCTACACTATATTCTGCACTTCCCATGAATGGGACTATGTCGTCCTACACTATATTCTGCACTTCCCATGAATGGGACTATGTCCTCCTACACTATATTCTGCACTTCCCATGAATGGGACTATGTCCTCCTACACTATATTCTGCACTTCCCATGAATGGGACTATGTCCTCCTACACTATATTCTGCACTTCCCATGAATGGGACTATGTCCTCCTACACTATATTCTGCACTTCCCATGAATGGGACTATGTCGTCCTACACTACATTCTGCACTTCCCATGAATGAGACTATGTCCTCCTACACTATATTCTGCACTTCCCATGAATGGGACTATGTCCTCCTACATTATATTCTGCACTTCCCATGAATGGGACTATGTCCTCCTACACTATATTCTGCACTTCCCATGAATGGGACTATGTCCTCCTACACTATATTCTGCACTTCCCATGAATGGGACTATGTCCTCCTACACTATATTCTGCACTACCAATGAATGGGACTAGTCTCCCTACACTATATTCTGCACTAATAATAATAATAATAATAATAATAATAATTATAAGAGTCTTATATAGCGCGGTACCCCAGCATAGGGCTGGGCTCACCTCGCTGTACATAAAAATTTTATCAAAAGAGACATAATCATGACATTAAAATAAAATGCATTTATGAAATAAAGAACAACAAAAAATGTATATTCACCAACCCCACCACATAACTTTTACAAGGCAACCCATGGACGGCAGCCAGCAAGATCGTTTATCGGTCAGAGGAGGGGAATCAGTCAGGGTAGTGTAATTTAAAAGATATGTTTTTAGTGCAGTTTTGAAGGCCTGGGTGGTTGGTATATTTCGTATGTTTAGTGGCAAAGACTTCCATTTTTTGGGGGCGCAGAAAGAGAAAGATCGTTCACCATATGTTTTAGTGTGTGTCTTGGGAACGGACAGAATACGCGTGTCTGCAGAGGAGCGAAGCTGTCGAAGGGGTGAATAGACAGAAATAAGTTCGGTTAGATATGAAGAGCAGGAATCCAAGAAAAAGTTGTAACAGAGAACAGACAACTTGTAGTCGATGCGTGCCTGTATACGTAGCCAATGAAGGGAATGGAGCAGTGGAGTGACGTGATTACGTTTTTTTTGCCTTTAAAACTAGCCTAGCAGCTGAGTTTTGAACTTTCTGCAGTTTTTCTATGCAGTGTTTTGGTGAACCTGACAGAAGAGAGTTGCAATAGTCAAGACGAGAGAGAACAAGAGCACAGACTAGAGTTTTTGTAGCGCTAACTGTGAGGTAGTGGCGTAAGGAGCTGATCTGACGGATAGTGGTGTATGCTCAACGACAAATGTGAGATATGTGTTTATTGAGAGACATGTTGTTAGAAAGAATATAACCAAGATTCCTAGCAGAGGGGGTAAACCGTACGTCAGAGTTACCTACTTGAAATGCTGTAGGAAGAGTTGAGGTAGAGGATGATGTGTTATTGTGGAGGAGGAGTGCTTCCGTTTTGTCATCATTAAGCTTCAACTTGCTGAGTGTCATCCATGACTTGATATTATCAATGCACCCCCGCAAAGTCTGGACAGCGGTTCCAACAAGAGAAGGATGAGTATGAATGGGACTATATCTTCCTATACTATATTCTGCACTACCTATGAATGGGACTATGTCTTCCTAAACTATATTCTGCACTACCAATGATTGGGACTATGTCTTCCTAAACTATATTCTGCACTACCAATGAATGGGACTATGTCTTCCTAAACTATATTCTGCTCTAGCAATGAATGGGACTGTTTTCCTATACTATATTCTGCACTACCAATAAATGGAACTATGTCTAGCACCCAGAGGCCTACCGAGGTCATAATGGCAAAAATTAAATTACGCTCTGTTGAGCTAGAGAAACGTCTTTTGCTGTAGTTTAGATGTATGTAGTGAGATTTATGTATTTTATTATTGGTGACTTATTTATTGTCATTATTGAAATTCTAACTAAAAATTTAAAATTAAATTTAAAAAAAAAAAATTAAAAAAAAAAAAAAAAACTCGTTAAAAATCCGAGTCTCTTGTTTTAGCCGGCCAGCCCACATATATCCCTCCAAACCTTATTTGAGATCCCCTCTCATGGGCTGGAAACCTGCCCTAAAGTCACTTGATTATCCCAAGATATGTGTGTGTCTAACTAGCTTTATATTATGTAGTGTATTAACTTCATTTCCCAAAACAGCTTAGGAAGACATATACATGTATAGATAAATCTGCTACATGTATTAACATTTATTAATCAAAACTCATTAGTCAAAAGAGTCAAATATGAGCAGCAGGCAGATTTATTAAAACATTTTTTAGAGCCAAATTTATTTTCAAGAACCATGTTTTTCGGAGTAAAAACCGATTTGTGACCGAATCGCCGAGCCACACTCAGGTCGCCAAAGAGCCGCATACGGCTCGCAAGGCGCGATTCCCCGACCACTGATGTAGGCCTTCATATATAGATAAATCTGATACATCTATTAAGACCACATACTTGAAGCACGAGAGAAGGCTCAATGGCTTCCACCTCAGATGCCTGCGCCACATCCTTGACATTAAATGACAAGACAAAGTCCCCAACACGGATGTCCTGTCCCAAACAAACATGTGTAGCGTCTCAGCCATGTTAATCCATAGACGCCTCCGCTGTCTTGGACACGTCAAGCGAATGCAATCTGGTCGCATAACAAAGGACGTGCTATACAGCGAGCTGGCGACAGGGAAAAGGTCAGTTGGACGGCCTCGTCTGAGATACTTAGACATATGCAAAAGAGACATGAAGTCGGCCAACATCGACATCTCAAACTGGGAGGAGCTGGCANGGCCACGTACAGCTGTCCATGTGAGAAGTGAGCAGGCCACGTACAGCTGTCCATGTGAGAAGTGAGCAGGCCACGTACAGCTGTCCATGTGAGAAGTGAGCAGGCCACGTACAGCTGTCCATGTGA